>OY757018.1:1585783-1736839 GCA_963580285.1 Lucinisca nassula | reverse complement strand
TCCTGAGGTGTGTGTGTAATGTACATAGACATAGACATAGAATATTTATTTTTCGTCGATTTTGTTAACAAAGAACATAAGCCCATGTGGGCTTTTACTTCGACAAACAAGTGTACAATAGTAAAATAACAAGAATATCACAGAAATGTGTCCTAAAATATACAGATGACAGCTAAAAAAGGTATTAAGCAAAAATAACACAATGAAAAAACAAGACAAATGAAACACAGATAAAAGAGGAACTATAAGTAGCCAATAAAACAATTAAACGTGTAAGCTAAAACAGGGTCTATAATGAACAAGAAGGGCATTTACAGTTGAGGCCGTCCCAGGCATGCAACAGCCTCTTGAACTGTGGGTAGTTCTCAGCTTGTCGAAGCTCATTTGGGAGACTGTTCCATACCCGGGCTGCCTCATATCTAAATGACCTTAGTCCATACCTTGTTGTGCTGACTCTTGGGACCTCAGCTTGTCTCTCGGCCCTGAAATCATATTTGTGCATTTTTATATTAATGAGGTCCTGAATATAAGTGGGCGAGATTTTATTTACAATTTTAAAAACTTCACAACCCATTAATTTTAATCTGCTAATGTGTAAAAGGGACAGTTTATTCTGCTGAAGTAAAATGTTAATGGGAGAGTTAAAATCATCATTTATAAATCGCAATGCCCTTTCTTGGATCTTTTCTATTTTATTTGTGTTTGCTTGGCTGCAGAAATGCCATGCTAAAGGGCAATAATTAAAATTGGCCATGATGAATGAGCTATAAATTGTCAGTTTACCATTTTTTGTTAAAAATCTACCAATTCTTTTTAAAACAGCTAGCTGTGCAGCTGCTTTCTTACACATGCTAGAAATCTGATCATTAAAATTTAATAAAAAGTCAATGTTAATACCCAAAAGGGTAACATTGTCTTCACATTTAATAGTCACATCATTGACTTGGAAAGACTCTATGGCTTCATGGGTTTTCTTTCCAATACATATAGCCTGAAATTTTTCAGGGTTAGCTTTCATAAAATTTTGAGTAAACCAATCAATAAGACACAAGCTTTCCTTTTCTAAAACATTTTTTAAAACAGATGGACTTTTGTGAATAAAAGACAGAGTGTTGTCATCTGCATAGTTATAAAGGGTACACTTTTCAATAATGTAAAATATATCATTTATAAAAATATTAAAAACCAAGGGTCCAAGTATAGAACCCTGAGGGACTCCTTTAAAAAGGCTTTTCCACTCACTGATGTTTGCACCCAGTTTAATTCGTTGACGCCTGCCATTGAGATAGCTGCCCAACAGGGCGACTGCCTCAGATGACAATCCGTAAGCCTGTAATTTTGCATTCATAAGCCCATGAGGAAGGCAGTCAAAGGCCTTGGACAAATCCATTAGTATGGCAGCGACACACTCATGGTTGTCCAAAGCCTTCCGCCAGTCCTCCAACAGGCGTAACAGGGTAGTCTGGCAGCCGAAACCCTTTCTGAATGCTGCCAGAAAAGGGTCAAAAATATTATTGCAATAGCTGGCCAGCTGGTCATGCATGATCCTCTCATAAATCTTGGATGTAGATGGCAATATGCTAACAGGACGATAATTGCCTATATCAAGAGGATCATTTTTCTTGTGAAGGGGTATAACTTGCCCAGATTTCAACTGAGAGGGGAAATCACATGTTGTTATAGTGAGATTGACAAGATCTGCAATAGGTTGACTGAGTGAAGAGGAGCAGGATTTTAGAATTTTGGCCGAAATATTATCAGAACCTGTAGACCTTTTAACATTTAAATGTGACATAATTTTTTGGATTTCTGCATGAGAAACTGGAGAAAAGCAAAATGGCTGTAAATCTGAAGGTAAATTTTGTTTCGACGGGTGAGAGCATAAAGGTGCCATCTGCATTTTTTATACTTTTGAGAAAACGGCAATTTTAGGTTTAAGTGTCTTTAAAAAATCAGGAAGTACTAGTTATTGTAAGTTTATTAGTAATTATTGAAGAATGGTAAAAACACTATCAATTTAAATATGAAAATTTGTGGTGTAATCTCTTACCATGCCCATATTTGGTATTATTCAAATGGCTCCTTTATGCATTCAAATAATTTTTATGATTTGACAATGCATAAAGGTTCCATTTGTCACTTGCGCATTTATACAGAACATGATGCTTCACATTTTTATTACATTTTGAGGTGATTTCATTAAATCAAGTAAGCTGATTGCAGCGAAAATAGTGTGTACTGCAACACATAACTACATCAAAGCATTCTTGGCTAGTTATATTCATTCTTTGTAAAGGTAGAACGTTATAATATTATGACATGAATATCAATACATGTGTTGCACTTAGCACAATTACTAAACGATTGCAAGCTTGGTCTACACTTGTGCAACTGTACATTCACAGTGATTGTTATACATGCACAAAATTAAATGTGCTTTCCTAATCACTATCAGTGTCAATTTCACTTTCGTCCTCATCTGGCACAGGTAGTTTGTCCTTCAGACCTTTGGTGGTTGGAAGAGCTTTGTAGTACGCATGGTGCTCTTCAGGAATTAGTCCACTGCGACACAGAGAGAGGAGATCATTTTTCTTCTTTTCTGAAATGCAAAGCTTTGATTTATATGCACAGGATAGTTCATATGGCCATTGTACAGGTCTGCCTTTTGCCCTTGTTGAAGACTGGACACGAATTTCTTCAAACTGATTCTCCTCAAATGTCTCGTTAACAAAGATACTCCTAGGGCTATTACGTCTCACTTGCACCCATTTTAATTTTAGCCAATTGACTCGCTTCCCATTTATTGTGCTTTTCATATTCGGACAGTGATTCTTTGCAAATTCCTTGAAATCAGAAATGTCATTGTACTTCACAGGAACCACAATATATGGTTGATTCTTTCTTGCCAAGGATATTACAGTATTCCACATGCTTGGGACATAAACTGGTGTTATCTTTTTTGCAGTTTCAATTGCAGAGTGGATACTATCACTCTCCATTTGTGAGTGGCCGCGCTCGAAGAACTTGTGGTTTATTTTCTGAAGTTTATCTGATTTATTCAGGGAATACAGCATGCTAGCTGCAACAAACTGGTTCCTGTTCTGACCACCGCAAGTATCTGAAAAATAAGTAATTTCCTTGATTTGTGAGCCTTTTGTAACTGCATTGTTGTGCATTACCAAACATGAGGAAACTTCACAAGCACCTCGACCGGCCTGACTTTCATCCCAGATGTAACATGTACCTTTCCGATCTTTTAGTGAGTACATTGACAGGTTATAGCAGGATAGCTTCCTCTTGTAATAGAAATCCCCTACTAGTGTACAGGGAGTAGACAGAACTGCCTGAAGATCGAAAGTGGCCGCATAATAATCTTGCTCCTTCTGTGCTTTGTATTTGTCATTTTCCTTTTCTTGCCTGGCTTTGGTTTTCCTTTCCTGGTGTTCTCTGAATTCTATCTCAGTAGACTCATCTATTTCTCCCTGCTTTTTCTTAATTTCAGAAAGGTTACAAATTGAGCACTGGTCTTTTTTGGGCTTAAAGAATGAAAGGTTATACTCTGTACAAAATACTTCTCGATATTTTTTTAATGTAACTGCTTTGAGTCCTTTTTCTTTACAGTTGTCTCTGTATAATTCAAACATTTTTCGTATACTCAGTTCTTGTGACAGATATTCCCTTTTTGATTCTTTCCTAACATAATGTGATTCTATCCGGGGAAACGACTCAATGTGTTTTCTTACTTCTTTAAGGCTCTCAGAAGGAGTTTTGTTTGCAGGCGGAAATCTGCCTCTCTCGTCTCGCCCGGCATAAACTCAATGTTCCTTCTTCTTTAATGCATTGTGGACGGTCTTTTTGCCAATATTAAGCGTGTTTAAAAAGAAAGTCCTGCACACCTTCAATTTTTCCTGGTCTGTTGGCATCAAATAAGAGTAAGACACGGATTTATGACCGGAGGTTCGTTTTGGTTGTGAGGACATTACATGCTGGCATATAAAGTCTCTTTGCTTCCCATGATCTTGTAAGGCCCAGTATGCTTCAAAAATATTTTTTCGTTTCTCTTCGTCCAGCTTTTCCTGACACTTAAACTTGCACTTCAAACATTTAACTTCCTGCATGGCCCTAGCTTTGATATGTTTTCCTGTTTGTGAAATATATTCTATTCCAGCATCCCTGTTTCTTTTTCTTACATTTCGCTTCCAGATCTCAGGGGTGCATTTCCGTTTGCGTTTCAGTTCTTTGCTTTTGGGACTCCTGAACTTGGCATCTTTATGAGGTGTGATATCTGGACACATGTCCCTTTGGGGGACCTTTTGTGGTGTTGACTGATGGTTGTCTCTCAGTACATGGTTTGGCCTTTCTGATTGATTACTGTCGCACTGTTCAAATGATGCGGTGCTTGAAGTTATATACTTTTTCTGAGGCATCGTAGTGCTCCTGTCCTGAAACAGCAACATAGGCCAGGTGTAAACACTTCCCTGATGCTGCTGCCAAATCTGGCTCAATGCCATATACTGGAGTTGACGTCAAACTAGAAAATATCTTTATAGATACACTAAATGTATTGGCAACTGCAAGAGGAAGACAATCTGCCAAACCAGTTTTCCACTGCCCAGTCTGTTTGATACAAGAAACCATCAGAGTTCACGAAATTGATGTAATGCTTCTTCTTTTCCTCCAAATGGTCAGCAATAGTTTTTCTGAGCTCCTCAATAGACAAAGTTGGATCTAACTGACTATTAACAGCTCGAAAAAAAAAACAGTCCCCATCAGGCGCAACTCTTACTCTTTCAAATCCATTACTTGTCTTTGTAAATGATATTTTTCGATAACTTTTCTCACTTTTTCTTCTCGTTTACTTTTGCGTTTAACTTCTTCTAATGTCAACTGTGCTGTAGACTGAGAAATATTTCTCTTAGGCTTTAATCTGGCTGCCTTTTGTTTTGCTTTCTTTAGTTGATTATTCAGCTCTTGACTCCTCTTTGGTAAGAATAGCTTCCTTCTACTTTCAGTTTTTTCCGTTTGATATGCTTCCCATTTCGTTTCCAAGCCTTTTCTCTCGTAGACATATGTCGTTTAGATTTCTGTTTCCTTTTACCTGAAGTATCAGTTTCAATGGATTGTTCAGAATCTGTGGTGTTCAAGTCAGCTTTTGATGGCCTATAGTCCTTGTCATTGTCACTATCATCGGGAACACTTTCATCATCACTTGAGCTACTTTGCACTTTCTGCTTAGACATTTCAATTCTCTCCCTATAACGCGCGAGTGGAACGTCATCTTCGTTTTCCTTTAATCGAGCAAGCGGTATATTATCTTCATCGGCACTAGTGAAATCTTCCCCCTCTTGTAATTCTTGTATACCAATTGAGGAGCACGGCTCCTCTGTCGCAATAAGCCCTGTGTTCACTTCCATGTTAGCTATTCCCTCCATTGTGTTTTCTGACCAGTCAGAGAATTGTTCAGCATCACTTTCTAGCATCTGCAAATAGATAGATAGATAGATAGATAGATAGATACTGTTAGAAACTGAAGGTCTTTTATGGGATGTTACAAATGCCATTGCCTTACTTAATGTACTTGTGATTGCTTTGAGGTTTATTGTCCCCAGCAACACTGTATCGGTCATTTTTGAAACGCTGCTTCCACTTTTGTTGGACTTCACCCGACATTAAGATGAAATGTCATCTCAAGCCCTGTCTCCAATTTAACCAATGGGAGACTGCACTGTTCACTATAATATGGTTGTGGATACTTTATCTCTTAAACACACACAGGCGCATGCAATCCACACTTGCCCCATCGACCTTGATCCCCTTCATACACACACTCTTGTGGGCAAAAAGTTAATTATTTCATTACGAAAACACACACATGCCACTAAGTCCATTTACCACATCTACAAAAAGGTAAAGGTTACTTTTATGATCAATTTTGCAGATGTTTTTCTTACTTATACCCCATAAGCCCCCGCCCATAGGGACTTGAAGAAATATATGGGCTGCATGATGCTTCCACGCAGAGCTGAATCCGGCCCGCACACTAGTACAGGTAAACCGCTTAGAGGATCTAAGCCTTCCAGGAACCGCTAATAAACTCTATTGGTTTCATTGGGCGACAGGGCTTGAGATGTCATTTCATCTCAATGTCGGGTAAAAGTCCCACAAAATTGGAAGCAACGTCTACAAAATGACCTTTACAGTGTTGACGGGGACGGTAAACCTCAAATCAAACAAACAAACAAAACTTATACCGCATAAATATATAGGTTGTCAGTGTTCGTTAGAACCACCTTATTGAAGCAATTCTAACGAGTACCCACAACATGTCTTGGAAAAGTATACCCCTGTAAACTCGAGTGTAAAGTATTGATGTTTGATGATAAATACACAATTATCTAAAATACACTAGATAATCAAAATCATTATCACCAAAACAAAAACACATTATTCTCTTATAAGGCATGTCAATTTAAATGCAAAATAAATTTACTGAAGTTATGTATATACAATAAGTAACAAAAATTAGACACTTACAGAAGACATACTGCCATCCATTCTGCAGATTTCAAAATTACATGTACATCTATAACTTCTGTATTCATCAGTAGAAATTCTGTAATGAGCAGCATTTTACAATTTTCTCCTGGGAGATCTTATCAGCATGATGCTCAGATTACACTTTCAAGGCAACTTGGTTATACCAATTGCTTTGTTTGATATCTCACAGCTGGTGTTCATCAACTACAAGATAAACCTTCGGCAAAAGGCACCTTTATGCAGTATAATATTAAGAAAATGTTGCCTGCATAAAGGTGCCTTTTGGCAAATGGTACCTTTATGCAGAATCATTTATGAGATGGAACCTTTATGCAGATCATACTGTGATAGGTTTGTACATGGTACCTATATGAAGGGGCCATTTTGGCATCTTAGTTTTCTCTGATTACACAGAAAGTCATACACAAGTTGAACACCCTTAAACGGATTCTAGCTGTGGGAATAACTCAATTTTGACAAATGTTGCAGATGACACCTTTATGCTCTCACCCGTCGGTTTGATGTTCACTATACTGGGATGGTCCGAGAAGTCAGGTTTAAATTGATTGCAGTCCTTGCCAATGTCCTTAGCAACATTTACGAAGTGATTATTAAAAATGTCACATACTTCTTTTTGATTTGAGATAATTTTCTCGTTTTCGGACAGTATGATTTGTGACCCACCATATCACCTATGTACGCCCGAACCCATCCATATCACCTATTGACAACTGGTTTCTAATCAAGCTTTCAAGACACATCAATTCTATAATTCACTTTTTATCCTCATGCTCTTGTACATGAAAACACCTAGCTTCCTTGAGGAAGCATCTAGCTTCCTAGAGTATAGTTATTAGTCTTAAACTTTAGAACTAGCTTCCTTAATCATATTTATTAGTCTTAAACTTTAAAGCTATCAAGTATTTGGTCTTTAAACTCAGTTTTAATCATTCAATAAGATTTTATGGGGAACGCATACTGACTTTATGCGCTCATAGATATTTTAAATATAAATCACTATCCACCCTGCAAGTCAGGAGCCTGTTTTTTTTTTTGTTTTTTTTTTCTCATATGCAAAGTCGATGCCAAATTCAGTTGTGATTGATACTGCATATGGAGTTTTATTGAATATATGTGTTTTATGTTGCTTTTCTTGTATTGTTGTATATATGTATATATCATTATAGAGAGCCGCCAGGTAGACTAGCTATTCTAGCTAAAGGCGTTACCCTCTTAAAACATTGTATAAATAAAATGCCGACTCAAGGTCAAGGTCACAGTTGAAGGTCACGAGTTTGAAACTTTGAATTTTGTGTCCGTACCATATCTACTTAACCCCTAGAAGGATTTTCATTAAGCTTTCGTCAAATGTCCCCCTCATTGAGCTGATGTGCAGAACCCATTAATTTGGGCTGCATGATGCTTCCACGTAGAGCTGAAACCGAGCCGCACACGAATACTGGTAAACAGCTTAGAGGATCTAAGCCTGCCCAGGCAAAGCGGTGCGAGTCGGACCGTCCATGCTTATAAACCATATAGGTTTCATTGGGCGGCAGCGCTTGAGAGGTCATTTCATCTCAATGTTGGGTAAATGTCCCACACAATTGGAAGCAGCGTCTCCAAAATGACCTTTACTGTGTTAACGGGGACGTTAAACCTCAAACCAAACAAACAAAACAAAAGAACCCATTAACAAACCATGCCGACTCATGGTCAAGGTCTCAGTTGAAGGTCACGAGTTTGAAACTTTGAATTTTGTGTCCGTTCCATATCTCGTTAACCCATGGCCAACTATATCTGACATTAGCCCGATGACTTTCAACCGTGACAGTCGCACAGAAAGTCAATATTGGGTTGTCTCCCTTTGACTGAGGCCTACGATAGATACCTATCGTGTATCTTTCGTGTAATCAATATTGTGTTTTAATCCGGCTGTGTGTGAAAATGACCCCGGGGGATATTGAACGATAGATACGTCTAGTTAATTTAGAACCGCGTGTTTTGGTACTTTAAGCGAGAAAAATTCTCTTTTTGTCAAACGGTTAAAATTGAGCCTTTATGTACTTAAAATATTATCGGTTCTCATAAATCCATTTTTTTCTGAAATGTGATATTCCACATTTTTTTTTTTTTTGAAAAAAAAAAACAAAAAAAAAAAAACATTTATTGTTAATGGATGTCAGATTGCATTATTTAAAATTGCATTGTTTAGATGATGCATTCATTTGAACAACATGTTCATAAGTTCATGTAATAAAAAACCCTGTAAACCCCACTTTACATTATATACAGAAAAGAGAGGTTTAGAGGGGTTACAATGTGTCTGTTATCCGCACCAAGACATTGTATTGTTCATCATAAAAATAATGTGCTTTTTTTTTTTTTAGATATAAATTAACATATCGAAGATAAGAAAGAAAACATTGTCACAAGGATATGTTTTCTTAATGGGTTGACAGTTTTGTTTGATTAGAGGCTTAACGTCCCCGTCAACACTGTTTAGGTCATTTTGCGGACGTTGCTTCCAGTTTTGAGGGACTTTTACCCGACACTGAGATGACATCGCAAGCCCTGCCACCCAATGAAACCAGTAGGGTTTATCTGCATGGACGGTCCAACTCGCACCACTTTTTATGGGCAGCCTTAGAGCCCCCATGCAGTTTACTAGTACTCATGTGCTGTGCAGTCAGTTTCAGCTCTGCGTGGAAGCATCATGCAGCCCATTCTATTTCTTCAAATCACGATAACACACCCGTGTGATATAGTGCATTTTTTTCATACCTCAAAAAGGGTCATCTTTTTGATGAAAATGTGTGATATTTTTCTTATTTATACTCAAAACATAGGTCGTTGGTGCTAGTTAGAACCGCCGCAATGATGCGGTTCTAACGAGTACCCATAACTTATGTCTAGGAGTAGAAATAAGAGACATAATGTATACCCCGTAAACCCCAGTTTTCTCTATATAAATTGGGGTTTATTGGGGTGTTCATTTCACGGACTCATTCACGTGATGAAGCCCCGTTGGACGGAGGCCGTAATGGGTTGACAGCAAAGGCCATGATCTAAGCTCGACGTCGGATCTGAGCATGCCGCACTGTTTCCAGCATAAGTGTCCATGTTTGGGCTTTCCCGTCCAAAATGCACTTAAATCTGCTTGACTATCATTATAATGTTAACAAGCCCATGTCACTGATGAACACCCCTTCTAAATCCAACTTTATATACAGAAAACTGGTTTGCTGGAACATACATATATATTTTTCTATTACTTTTGTCCCGAACATATGTTGTGGGTACCGCGGTTAGAAGCGAGGCGGTTCTAACAAGATCCACAACCTTTATTTAAAGTAAAAATAAAATATGACACAATTTTTAATAACCGTTTTCTGCAACATTTCACACGGATGTGTTATCATAATGGTCACAATGATCATTCAATATTGTAACATATCCATGTAAAGTAATGCCTACTTACACCGTTTGAAATTAACTGTGACTAATCAATAGAAGTCAAACAAAATTGTGCGTGCTTATTAGACTCGCCTCCATGAGGCGATTCTAGCGATTGCCAACTACCGCTCAGAGACATAAATTGTCAACGCAGCGTTTCCAGCAATCACCTTAACCTTTTTTTCTCTACACGACGTAAGTTGTGGGTACTCTTTAGAACCGCCTCAATTCTAGCAATAACCCACAACCTAAACAATATGAAAGACGTCAAACGACTGCATCATCGTAACTCGGACCCAGTATACAGCCGGCCTCGGTGGCTCAGTCGGATGCGCGTCTGACTGGTGATCAGGAGGACGCGGGTTCGATATCTGCCGGGGTCGGCAACTTTTTTGCGTGGATATTGATCATGAATTCTTTTACGGTCAATCTCTCCCTCACGCTGATTCAAGAAGGGCAGTTGTCAGACGCGCACTGTACTAATTAACCGCTTACGTATAAGCCTGCCCTAGAAAAGTGTGGATAGGTAAACTGACCGGCTCATAAATGACCTAAAATAGTGTTGACTGGGCCGTTAAACTCCAACACAACATCAAAAACCAAGTTTACATGTAAATTCGATTCAAGATATAATAATTAGCCCCCGGCCATCGGGGCTTGAAGAAATAGATGGGCCGCATGATGCTTCCACGCAGAGCTGAAACCGACCCGCACACGAGTACTGGTAAACCGCTGAGAGGATCTAAGCCTGCCCAGGCAATGCGGTGCGAGTCGGCCCGTCTATGCTTATAAACCCTATTGGTTTCATTGGGTGGCTGGGCTTGAGATGTCATTTCATCTCAGTGTCGGGTAAAAGTCCCACAAAATTGGAAGCAACGTCTCCAAAATGACCTTTACAGTGTTGACGGGGACGTTAAACCTCAAATCAAACAAACAAACAAAGATATAATAATAATAACAACAACAACAATTGGTACTCATTATCTAAATAGCACCAATACTTCATATGAATAAAGAATGCACAGTAGTGCCCATGACACAATCTTTCCGGAAATAAGGTACAGTAATCCATTATACGTGCACGCGTGTCCATTAATCTTCGGGTTTCCTGACGGTCGGTAGCCGGAACGCAATACACAATCCACGTGTCATAAAAGCGATAATTGTCTTCTGCTTAAATACCCGTGATATTTTCCCCTGAGTGTAATAAAACGTTGATTAATAATAATAATAATAATAATAATAATAATAATAATAATAATAATCGACCTTATTTATAGAGGGTAACACATTTAGTAAACTAGTACTAATCTTCCATGTGGCCCTCTTTTCCTGGGTAGAACCAGTACTAAGCAATGTGGATAAAGTCTCTTGCTCAAGGAAACAACACTTGCCGCTCGTGGGGTTCGAACCCGGTACCTCTCGATCCCGAGGCCGAAGCGCCAAATTGAAAACTTTCTGTCTATGTGTTTGTGTTTATTAAGTCAAAATCATGCTCAAAACATAGGTTGTTTGTGCTCGTTAGAACCGCCTCATTGAGGCGGTCGTTACTAGTACCCACAACCTATGTCTTGGAGCAGAAATAAGAAAAATAATGAATACCCCCGTAAATCCCTTTTTTCTCTATATAAACTGGGGTTTAAGGGGTCTTCATTTCACGGACATGTTCACGTGATGCATAAATAAATTAAAAAAAAATCAGAATGAGCTGGTTCTAAATAGAACAATCAATCAACGTATTGAGCAATAAATGAATTTTAAATAAATAAATCGTAAATAAATAAATTACGATAACACATTCGTGCGGCATAGTAGGGTATTCTTGATATCTCAAAAACAGATAATTTGTTTGTGAAAACTTATCAATACCCAAAACCGGTTTTGTATTCTCGTTAGAACCGCCTCATTGAGGTGGATCTAACGAGTACCCACAACCTATGTCTTGGACAAGAAATAAAAAAAATGAATACCACAGTAAGCCCCAGTTTTTTCTATATAAAGCATGGTTTAAGGGGGTGTTCATTACACGGCTTGTTGCCGTGATGAAAAAAACAACAGTGACTAAAATAATATAGAAGAATAAGAAGCAAGTACTTTCGAACTATGTTTTTGTGTTATGTTAAAATCATGCTGATCCCTGATTATCCGACTGTTCAATATATCAAGTTGGGTTTACATGCAAATTCTTTTCCCCGGTATGATGGAAGGAACACCAGAAAAGGTGTACACCCTGATCTTAATAAATCATTTAACAGTTGAAATAAATACATAAATATAAAAATAAATAAATCGGAATGAGCTGGTTCTAAATATAACCAACAATCCACGCATTGAGCAAAAATATAAACAAATAAATAAATAAATTACGATAACACATCCGTGTGGCTCAGTCAATTCTTGATAATTTGTTAATCATCACGTGAACAAGTCCGTGAAATGAAGACCCCCTTACCCCACTTCATATAGAGAAAACTGGGGTTTACGGGGATATACATTACTTTTCTTAGTTTTGTTCCAAAACATTGGTTGTGGGTACTCGTTAGAACCGCCTCGATGAGGCGGCTCTAACGATCGAGGCGGTTCTAACGAGCACCCACAACTTATCGGGTCATGAAAAATAAATAAATAAATAAATAAATAAATAAGACGCAGATCAGACACCGCATTTTAGATTGATAAATAAATAAATAAATAAATAAATAAATAAATAAATAAATAAATAAATAAATAAAATAAATAAATAAATAAATAAATAGATAAATAAAATAAATAAATACATAAATAAATAAGACGCAGATCAGACGCCGCATTTTAGATTGATTTACATTCCAAGGAGATGCCCAGGCGAAGATGTGTTCATTTCACGGTCGACGGAGAATGACACGCTTTGGGATTACACGCGTGTGTAGACGATAAAGCTTTTTCTGAATAAGCTCCAAATTTAATCGCAAAATGCCGCTGTTAAATATAATTTTAAAATATTATAATTGCGATCAAAGTTCACAATATTGTAACCACATTTGGTCTGATACAGGCGATTGTTTGCAATATTAACAGAAAAGGAAGATTTTAGCCGTTAAAGTAGGGTACTGTCGTTGTTTTCCCACAGTTTTGTATGCTTCATATAAGGATTAAGGGTTGTTAATTTGAAAATAAAAATGTCGGCAGCTAATTAAATAAAAGTTCCACTTATTTGATATCTTTTTGAAGGTATTTAAACGGACAATTAGATTAAATCGGAACTTGTTTGTCAAATTGAAAAATAAATAAGTTATATTTGTTTAAAAAATAGTTTCCATTAAAGCGCCTGCTATTTCCAACAAGACATTCTGTACAGGTAAGCCGAGAAGGTCAGCGCACAGTAAAAGGCTTAATCCTTTGCGCCAACGGCATAAATGTCAATAATAGTTGCGGATGCCTAAAAGGATTTTCATTAAACTTTCGTCAAATATTCCCCTCAGTGCAGAACCCATAAAAACATTCTGACCCATTGAACCCCACTTTTGTCAACACGAAAACACGCCTTTATAATGTTGACCCCCTTGAACCCGACTTTTATATAGTAAAACTGGGGTTTACAGGGGTATACCTTATTTTTATTATATCTGCTTCAAAATATAGATTGTGGGTACTCGTTCGAAACGCCTCAATGAGGTGGTTCTAACGAGTACCATTACTCTATATTTTGAGCGGAAATAAGAAAAATATCACAATTTTTCATCTAAAAAATTTCATTTTTTCGGCGGGTTTAAGCCCCCGCCCATAGGGGCTTGAAGAAATATATGGGCTGCATGATGCTTCCACGCAGAGCTGAATCCGGCCCGCACACTAGTACTGGTAAACCACTTAGAGGATCTAAGCCTGTCCAGGAACCGCGGTGCGAGGCGGACCGTCCATGCTAATAAACCCTATTGGTTTCATTGGGCGACAGGGCTTGAGATGTCATTTCATCTCAACGTCGGGTAAAAGTAAAGTCCCACAAAATTGGAAGCAACGTCTCCAAAATGACCTTTACAGTGTTGACGGGGACGTTAAACCTCAAATCAAACAAACAAACAAACAAACAAATTTTTTCGGCGGTTAAGTATACAATGTATTTGTACAGGCGTGTTTTCGTAATGTATAGTAAAACTGGGGTTTGCAGGGGTGAACCTTATTTTTCTAATTTCTGCTCTAAAATACATGTTCAGCAGAAATAAGAAAAATATCACAATTCATTACAAACACGCCTATACAAATTCATTGCCACTGTTATCGCCGAAAAAAATGAAAATTCTAAAATGAAAAATTGTGATATTTTTCTTATTTCTGCTCTAAAATATAGATAGTGGGCACTCGTTAGAACCGCCTCATCGAGGCGGTTCTAACGAGTACCCACAATCTATATTTTAGAGCAGAAATAAGAAAAATAAGGTATACCCCCGGAAACCCCAGTTTTACCATATAATAGTGGGTTCAAGGGGGTCAAAATTATATAGGCGTGTTTTCGTGATGTTTTCATCTTAAAATTGTCATGTTTCGGCGGTAAAATTTACAATGTATTTGTATAGGTATGTTTTCGTAATGATAATGGGGTTATTACGTGGACTTGCTGCATATAACATTTTGGATAAAAAACAGAAATATTTACCCTTTCATTAGCACACATTCTTTTACTCTGGATACACATCAGATTTCTTAAGATGAGATGGTATTATATTTTGACTGTCTTTTTGAATATGAGTTGTTTTGACTACAATTACAATAGAGAATTGTTTTGACGCCAATTTAACAATTGCATTAGCAAGATGAGGCCGATATTACAACGTTCTATCACGCACGTCTTTGTTACAGTTTAATTAGCGCAACATATCTTTAAATAACAAAAATGCTAGTTTCAAAATGTTTTTCCAAATAAAAATGGCATTCAAGTTGTGAATTTAAGGACTTTAAAATGGATTTAAAATCTTCGGGGATGTTTCTGTATTCCGTACTAGTTCTGCTGAGTTTCAGCCAGGTGTCCATTTCTTCACCAAGTTGTATCGTGTTCCGAGGCGGCAAGGTGAGGCAGTGTGGGTGTGGCCTTATCATGTTAACTCGTTCTGATAACGAAGGCCCTTAAAAAACGATAAGGGCAAACATTGCGATAACACACCCGTGCGACATAGTGCATTTTTTTAACATCTCCAAAATGGCTACTTTTCTGATGAAAATCCGTGATATTTTTCTTATTAGTACTGCTAAGGTTTTGGGTGCTGGTAAGAACCGCCTCAAGGTTGTGGTGCTCGTTAGAACCGCTTCATCGGGGCGGTTCTATCGGGTGCCCACAATCTATGATTTGAGCGATAATAAGGAAAACATTGTATAGCCCGATAAAACTGTTTCGTTGTTCCTTACAAAGACTTATTAAAATGATGACAAAAATGCATACCATGGTGTTCTCGTTAAAACCCTTTCGATTGGGGCCCTTCCGAGTGAGTGAGTATTTGAGTTTTACGTCTCACCAACAGCTAAGGTCATACGGAGACGGGACCTCGGTTTAAAGACACGTCCGAAAGTCTGGAGAAGCCCGGGATCGATCCTGCGACCCCTGGTTTACACGGCGAGTAGCATAACCAATACATCACGGAGGCTTCCGATGGGGCGGAATTGTTTAATCAGATAATAATCATGTCGCAGTTTTTATTATCCCGGGCCTACGTGTACATATAAGCATTACGAAAACACGCCTATACAAATACATTGTAAATTTTACGATGAAAAAGTGTGATATTTTTTCTTTTTTCTGCACAAAATATGGATTGTGGGTACTCGTTAGAACCGCCTCTTTGAGGCGGTTCTAACGAGTACCCACAATCTATATTTTAGAGCAGAAATAAGAAAAGTAAGGTTTACCCCTGCAAACCCCAGTTTACTATATAAAAATCGGGTTCAAGGGTGTCAGAATTATATAGGCGTGTTTTCATGATGTTCAGTGACACTTTAGGCTACATGGAGATGCTGCTTTAAAGAGGATCTAAGCCTGCTCGGACCCATGCTTATAAACCCTATCGGTTTCATTGGGTGGCAGGGCTTGAGATGTCATTTCATCTCAAAGTCGGGTAAAAGTCCCACAAAATTGGAAGCAACGTCTCCAAAATGACCTTTACAGTGTTGACGGGGACGTTAAACCTCAAATCAAACAAAAACCAGGCAGTGAGAGTTCACGTTAGATTGAAAAGCGTCCCGTCAATCAAACTGCCATGACAGTACGGAGTCAAATGTCAGCCGGAATAGCTCAGTTGGGAGAGCGTCAGACTGAAGATCTGAAGGCCCCCGGTTCAATCCCGGGTTCCGGCACGAACGGAGTTCGGTGGCTGGCTCACTTTTTGATAATTCTTCTCAAAATTACCATATTAATGATTTTCAAACATACACATTTAACTATTTCATCATTTTATTCTGACCGAAACTTGGATCTAATACATACAAACACATTTTAATAATCATTTACATGCACAAATTACAAAACTGACTACAGCTAACACTATTCAGTTGGAAGATTTAAAAAGTAGACTAACCCATTTTGTACCGGAAACCCCAAAAGGGGTACCTTCGCAAACAGTGCAGGCCCAGATGAGACGCCGCAGAACGCGGCGTCTCGTCAGGGCCTACACTATTTGCAGGAAAGTCAGCCATTTTCCAAATAAATTTTGAAGGAAACACAACCTGTCACCCCTAAACATTGAAATGAACTCCTGATATAGTGCGAACAATTCGACCTGAGACTGACCTTTATGCAAGGAATAAATTAATCAGTGCAATCGTCTAATACGTCGGCTTTCGTAAATTTCTCGTGAATTTTCGGCATTACGTGAATAGCGGCCCATTTACCGACCTCTATGTATTGTATAACAATATCGCCATCTTCGGAAAACGTCGAAGATTAATATATGCATTCAGTCGGGTATGAAATTATGTTACTAGAGTTCACCAATATCAGATCAATTTGTTCGAACTATATACATAATGAGGAAGATTCCATTTGGTACAAAAAGGGTTTACAATAATTTCTGTCAGCTGACACAAAATAGCCAATGAAAAGCGCTACGTGATGGAGTCCTGTTTCTCACAGTGTATCACAGAAGATACTGTAGCATATTTTAGAATGTATGACAAAGTTTGGTTGACAAGGATATTCCTCGTACGGGCTTGTTAGCTTGCTGGCATGTACACACATGCACGCGCGATGGACAAGTGACATTTTTAAGAACTCTCCTTTGCAAATATTTTTTTTTTTGATAAACTTAACCACAGCTGGTGTTGAGAAAATGTGTGGCGGCCGTAAAATATCTCCCTTACCTTCATTATAGTGTTGTTTATATTTTCTAGTTCGTTTGGGACAACTGATTTCACTGCAAAACTTTTATAGTGTTTAAGTGTCAATGATGAGGCTTAATTGGCGTAAACTAGCGAGTCTGGCTAAGAAAAAAAAAACGTCCCTCGGTTTCAGTTCTGTCTTGTAGTGCTTCTTCCTAGTGATAAGATAATATAAGAATCTTATATGGGTGTGAGGAGTGGATGGAAAAATCCGTCCCAAGGGTCACTGCCCGGCATCACGAGGCTTGCCGAGTGATGCCGGACAGGGATCCCGAGGGACGGATTTTTCTATCCACCCCTCACACCAATATAGGATTCTTTTTCTTGCATACCTTCCATTTCTATTGCGAATTTTAATGCTGCTGTCACTTTGGTTACCGACGTCCGCTATTTTGTGATGACACAACAGAAATGTTTAGTGACTAGAAGACCTCTAGCATCCGAGGCTAGGGGTCCGGTACCGGATCTCTATCTATTCCTACTGGGTTTGACTAGTGGTCTGGTAGGAGATTAATTTAGCTATTCCTACCAGGATAGGCTGGAGACCCCGTAATACCGTAATACTAAACAGCTGACTGCAACCGTCTAACATGTTAAACAAGTATAGGTTTTACAGAAAAGCTAGGTCTATGCTCAGCACATATTAAATGTGAATGTCTAAGTTATATCCCAGAAATGCGTTTTATACAATTAACTGCCTTCGGCAATATTCTAATTGCCGTCCTGTCGACTGAACTTGTAAATGCTATGTTATTGTCAAAAGTACTTTTTCATCTTTAAAAAGGCACATGTGCAACTTCAATATACTTGTGACATCTTTCAAATGGAATGCTTGCAAACTGTTAGAGAAGTTAAGTAGACTTAATAGAAGACTAATTGATGATAAAACCAAAACGTTTACTAATGGCAAGGCAAGTTGTTTTTAGCTGACGAAGGCTCTTAGGGAGCTTATACAATAGGCAGTGGTCCGTAAAGGTCGAGAGTTTGTAGATGTATATTTTGTATTAGCCTGTACAATATGACAGCAAATATGGGCTTGTACGAATGTGATAGCAATTCTGTGCCAAAGCTCTGCCCGTGGGCTTCTTTAATGTGTGAAAGCTTTTACCTATGATAGGCATTTTTTCTTGAGAAAGCTTATACTTGTTGTTGCATAAAAACGGAAAGGTCAACCAGCATTATGGGTAACTAATGCTTGTACTTCCGTGTTAAACCCTACCACTATAACATAGGCGTAGACAATAAAGGAAAGTATAACGAAACATGTGCTCTTGTTTTTTGTTGTTGTTTTTTCTCTAATACTACTTAGTCGCCATCATGACATTACGAAAACTGTTATATAAGTTAAGTAGACTTTATAGGAGACTAACTGAAGATTAAACCAAAACGTTTGCTAACGGCAAGGCATTTTTTTAGCTGACCAGAGGCAAAGGCTCCTGGGGAGCTTATACAATAGGCAGTGGTCCGTCCTGGTCGAATGTATGTAGATGCATATTTTGTATTAGCCTGTACAATATAACAGCAAATATGGGCTTGTACGAATGTGAGAGCAATTCTGTGCTAGAGCTCTGCCCGTGGGCCTCTTTTTTGTGTGAAAGCTTTTACTTGTTATGGGCAGTTTTTTCTTGTGAAAGCTTATACTTGTTATTGCATAAAAAAGAAAGGTCAACCAGCATTATGGATAATTAATGCTTGTACTTCCGTGTTAAACCCTACCACTATAACATAGGCGTAGACAATAAAGGAAAGTATAACGAAACATGTGCTCTTGTTTTTTTGTTAGCTTGTTTTTTGTTTGTTTTTTTTTTCTAACCATCACGAAAACACGCCTATATAATTTTGACCCCCTGGAACCCCACTTTTATATAGTAAAACTGGGGTTTACATTGGTAAAGTAGAAGTAAAACAAAGATCAGGAATCGATACAATTAACTTACTCCACCCATAAAAGACACCAAAGGGAAAGAAACACAAACATTAAGCGAGCAGACGATAATGGAAACCTAAACAAAGGAAGGCCATAAGGACAGTTACTTTCCCACAAAATGGCCATATGGCCATCCAAAATAAAAAGACACAAGTGATACACACAGTAAGTAACAAACAACAACATAAATAAACCGCCACAGAAGAAAAACCTTATTTTTCTTATTTTGCTCAAAAATATAGATTGTAGGTACTCGTTAGAACCGCCTCGACGAGGCGGTTCTAACGAGTACCCACAATCTATATTTTGAGCAAAAATGAGAAAAATATTCCAATTTTTCAACTTAAAATTTTCGTATTTTAAGCGGTAAAATTAACAATGTATTTGTATAGGCGTGTTATCGTAATGGCTGCTTAGTCGTCATCATGAAAAAGGAACTCGCGTATACGAGGATATTGTGAATTTACAACTGCGAAACCGGTGACTGGAAAAGACGTATTTAGTAATGTATTATTGTCCCCCGCCTTTTCGAAGGGGAGGGGACATTCGGCTTTCCGTGGTGCGTGGTGCGGAGTTCCGAGTTTGTAGTAGGTACCTTGTGAGCGCAAAACCTCCTACAGTTTTAAACCGATCCTTTTGAAGTTTTGAAGGTGTCTTTATCATGGTCTGAAGATAAGCATGTCTATCTATCTATCTTCATATCCTTTTTTCAGAATCCGTGAAAAATATTTTGTTTACTTTTTGCATATATTTAACTTAGACATTATTATTTTTTTTTTTTGCATGGTTCCGAATTCGTAGTAGTGAGCGCAACCCCGCCCATAGGGGCTTGAAGAAATATATGGGCTGCATGATATTTCCACGCAGAGCTGAATCCGGCCCGCACATGAGTACTGGTAAACCGCTTAGAGGATCTAAGCCTTTCCAGGAACCGCGGTGCGAGGCGGACCGTCCATGCTAATAAACCCTATTGGTTTCATTGGGCGACAGGGCTTGAGATGTCATTTCATCTCAATGTCGGGTAAAAGTCCCACAAAATTGGAAGCAACGTCTCCAAAATGACCTTTACAGTGTTGACGGCGACGTTAAACCTCAAATCAAACAAGCAAAACAAAACTCCTCCTACAGTTTAAAGCGATCCTTTTGAAATTTTAATGGCTTAGATCTTAATGTGCTGACTATGAATATCAAAGATTCAGTGATCCTAAGAAGCGATAAAATCGATGTGATATAAAGCTGTGCCAAAATATGCTCTGATGTTTTAGATAGACGTCGAATACAATGCTCAAAACAATGAAAGAAACACTGCATATAATTCCCATTTAGTCTGTCCTAGTGTCATGGTATCACGAAAACACGCCTATATAATTTTGACCCCTTGAACCCCACTTTTTTATAGTATACCTTATTTTTCTTATTTCTGCTCTAAAATATAGATTGTGGGTACTCATTAGAACCGCCTCGATGAGGCGGATTAACGAGTGCCCACAATCTATATTTTGAACAGAAATAAGAAAAATATCACAATTTTTCATCATAAAATTTTCATTTTTTCGGCAATAAATGTGGCAATGTATTTGTATAGGCGTGTTTTCGTAATGGATAGCCAGATCAGAAGTCTCCATGGTGTAGTGGTTATGCTTTGTTTGTTTGTTTGTTTGTGTGTTTGTATTAGAGTTTAACGGCCCACCCAACACTATTTTAGGTCTTTTTTGAGCCGGTCAGTTTACCTATCCACACTTTTCCTGGACAGGCTTATACGTAAGCGGTTAACCAGTACATTATACATTCTTTCGCAAGAAACTGACAACTGCCCTTCTTGAATCAGCGGAAGGGAGAGAATGACCATAGAAAAGATTTCATGATCCATCTCCACGAAAGAATGTTGCCGACAGTGGTTACGCTACTCGCCTTGTAAATTAGGGGTCGCAGGATCGATCCCTGGGTTCACCAGACTTTCGGATGAGTCTTTAAACAGAGGGACCGTATCCGCATGACCTTAGCCGTTGTTGAGACGTAAAAACTCAAACAAGTAAACAAACAAGGGAAAAGCCAGACCAGGCTTAACATACACCTCTTGCGATCTCTTTAGAAAAAGGTCAAGGTCCGTGAATGCCGATAAAATTGTTGGAAAGTGTGTCCTAAAAATCCACCGGATGCTTTTTTAAAAAAATTAAGGGGAATGGGAAAACCTCGCAGATTTTTCCACCATTTTTCAAAGGGAGATAAATTTCGGGACTTTCTGTTTGCCTTTTTAAAGCCCTTTCCCACTAAAAAAGGGGTCTACTCTTGAAGTTTGTTCATCAGCAGCAAATTCTTTCCTTTAAGAGTTTATCCCTATTGTCAGGGGAGACAAAAATACTACAGGAGTTTCCTGTCCTGAAGGTGTTCCCATTCCCCTTACATTTTGTAGAAAAATGATAGTTCAACAGATGAACAAGTCCGTGCAATGGGGACACCTCTAAAACACAGTTTATAGAGAATACTGGGGTTTACAGGGGTATACATAATTTTTCTTAGTTCTGCTCCAAGACAAAGGTTGTGGGTACGCGTTAGAACCGCCTCATTTAAGCGATTCTAACGAGTACCCACAACTCAGGTTTTGAATATAAATAAGAATCAATAACTGTTTTGGATATATGAAATAATGCACTATGTCCTAAACGCAATGTTTTGAAAAAGTTTTAAAGATACGTAAAATATTTAACGACAATATTTTTTTTATATAAAAAATCAATGCCTTCAATTTTGCTCGTTGTATAAACTTAACTTACAGTTTGAGCCGACGGACTCCTATGGACTTTCAGAAAAACGTATGATTTTCAAGAAAATTGTTTCAGAGGTTTGCCCAAAAGGTTTTATCGGGTGTGTTTTATCACAAACTTAAAAATAAAACCATCCATCGTGTTAACAAGTCCATGAAATGAACACCACTCTAAACCCCACTTTATATAGTGAAAACTGGGGTTCACGAGGATAAACTTTATTTTTCTTATTTCAAGTTCAGGACATAGGATGTGGGTACTCGTTAGAACCGCCTCATTCAGGCGGTTCTAACGAGCACCCACAACCTATGTTTGAAGTGTAAATAAGAAAAAATATCACAGATTTTCAGGAGAAAAGTAGCCATTTTGCAGACAGCCAGAAAATCTACCCGTTTCAATTTTCAATGGCAAAACCCTACACCGAAACTGTGCTAAATGAGACCGTTCTGTTTTCGTTATGTTCATTTGTAGGTATTGTTCATTTTCATAGCGTGTCTTGAATGTTCTACGAGCTCACTCCATTCTGCTTGATTCATGTTGGCAAAAGCCTTTTCGACCAATTTTAAATCAACAATGTGTTTATTCACATAAGAATGTGCCACATTAGCTTGCTCTAGAAGTGATTTTATTTCCGACCTCCAAGATTTACCAGAAGTTCTGTAATCAATATCAAATATTTGTTTCGTCAGGCGATTATCGTCCATATTAACAAGTCTGTTCCACAACCTACACATATTCGCCCAACGCCCATGCAAAAATAAAGTCCAACCCTTTTCCCCATTAATTTTACCGCCAACAAATGAGTAAATCTATGAACGCCCAGAAAATAGAAGTGAATGGAATGATCAGGAATCGATACAATTAACCTACAGCTCCCATCAGAGACACCAAAGGGAAAGAAACACAAACATGAAACAACAAACCCTTATGGAAACAGCAATAGCGGAAAGCCAAAAGGGCAGTTTCTTTCCCACAAAATGGCCAGTAGGTTATCATAATTAAAATAATATAAGCGACACAAACACCTAAAGACAAACCAAAAATAAACCCCGACAGAAGAACCGCCTTGGAACGGTCAGCGGAAGCGAATTCAACTGGGGGGGGGGGGGGGTAGGGCTAGGGCTTAAATCGAGTTTACGTGGCTACAATCCTCGCCCTTACTTCCGTCGCGACTAAGACAAACAGTTTGATCAGTCCGCATGAAGGCCTCCTAACTCATCAGTGCAACATCTCCGCGGACACAAAAATCAAACAACCACAGAGATGAAACAACGGTGAGGAATCGACAGCAAGACACCACTGAAATGCTGGAGCAAAAGAAAACCAACAGTTAGACTCCGATTGGCCCGACCAGAGACAGAGCATCCGGAAAGTATCGGATTGCTCTGTTTTGTACATTATCTTTTTGATTCAACTGTTTGAATCCCCAAACGCCTGAGCGATTGTCTAGCACAGGAACTACAGAAGAGTTAAACAATTTAGTATATGTATATGTATTGTATCCTACATCTTTATGGCAATGTACTTTTGAAATCATGGCACCCAAGGCTCTGCCCCCGCTTGCGAAAGAACTTCCGCGATTTCAGTGAAATCGAGATTTTCGTGCATGTGAATACCTAAGTAACGGTAGACATTAGCGTAATCGACAGACTGGTCCCCGATTCGAAAAACAAAATTACTGCGTTCTTTCCCTTTGTTGCGAAAATGTATAACATTTGACTTAGCGTAATCTATTCGCAGCCTCCATTTCCTACACCAGTCATGTACATAATCTAGCATATATTGCATATCTTCCTCTGATTCTGACATAAGCATAATGTCGCCTGCATAGAGCAGACAGCTTATTTCAAGATTGTCAAGTTTAACACCCTTGTGCAAATTTTTCAGACCCTCTGCTAAATCATTTATAAAGAATGCGAAGACCGTTGGGGGAATGCTGTCGCCTTGACGCACGCCTGATGAGACCGGGAACCAGCTGCTAAGCATACCATTTTGTTTAACACAAGATGTTGTGTCTGAAAACAAAGCTTTGATGGAGCTATAAAGCCTACCATCAACGCCATTACTAAGCAACCTATAAAGTAACGCATCTCTATCCACATAGTCGAACGCCTTTTGAAGGTCAATGAATGTAGCGAATGTACTTTTCTTTTTCAGAAGTCTATTTCGTACGACTGTACATGCGGTAAATACATGTACATACTCTTCATACGATCTTTTAGGGCTAAACCAGTTTTGCTCGTCAACTTACATATTCTCCGTTTCTAAGTATGACAGGAGTGTCTTATTTGATAATGAGGAGTATAGTTTGCTGACGACTGATAATAGACTAATACCACGGTAATTCAACGGTATTCTATTGTCTTTTGTTTGATCCTTGGTGAGGGGCGTTATGATTGTTTTTCTCCAGATACTTGGGATTAGTCCGGTGTCATACCACAAATTGAACAAAGGATGCAATGTGTCAATGATGACTGGATGTTTTAAGACCTCGTACTGAATTTTATCTGGACCGATTGATTTGCCGCTTTTTTGCGCCATAAACTACACGCTCAACTTCGCAACGCGTGATAGAATAGTTCAAAAATACATTTTCTTGATATAAAGGGTCAAGCATATTGTCCTCAAGCAAACGTTTATGCTGTAGAATTATATCATTAAATTGTTGATCAAACTGATCATCTGTGTATTCGGGGTTATACAATGACAAGAATTCGTTCGACCATTTGTCGAATACTCTATCAGGGTTGGATAGGTCGTCATAAACGTCTAACGGTATCTCGTGTTTGCGCCTGGGGCCCAAAGGGCGAAGATGATCCCAAAATTGTCGTGGGTTATCCGTACATGCGGTTTCTATATTTATCGAAAGGTCGCGTCAATGTGCCCTTTCGGCATTTCGTAAGGCCTTGTCGAAGGTATTCCGCGTAGCTTTAGAACGATTTTCATTGGTTCCCTGTGTACATTTTGTAAATGCACATTCCTTACGCCGCATATCTTTCCAGAGGGACTCTAATCTGTCATCCCAATATGGCTTTTGCGTTTTATAACGTCTTCGTGTTTTTTAAGAGCAATCAGTTGAGGGTATTGTTTGATTCATCTCTCGTATTAAAGTGTCACAAAATGTACTGTACAGGGTATCAACGCGATGCTGAGTTTCTCTACTTAACTCAATTTGGTTTATCAAGTCCAGAGAAGCTCTCCTTACTAATTCGGAAGACTTTCTGGGATTTTTTCAACTATGTCACATGTGATAAGGTAATGAGTATCTCCGAACGAGTTTCAAAATGCTGCAAAACAATGTTTTGAAGTTCTGGAAAACAAGTTATCTATAAAAATGGTTCTCAATTGACTGCTACCAATGTAAAGTATGAAGCGTTCCGTTTAGAGGAGTGAATAGACCTCCTGGGGAGGCAATTCCTTCGAAAGTATTTTTGTCTCCCATGTCAACAGGGGCCAACTCTTAAAGGAAAGAATTTGCTCCTGAGGAACAATTCTTTTCTTTAAGAGAAGACCCCTTTTTCAATGGGACAGAGATTATAGAAACACGGACAGGAATTCTCGAAAGTTGTCTCCCTTTGAAAAATAGTGGAAAACAAATCTGCCAGGTTATCCGTTTCCCTCAAATAGGTTGATTGTTAAGGTTCTATTGAACATGTAAATATGGCACTAAGGATGCGCATCTTTAATATATAGAGGATTTTACACCATGTGTGTTCATCTATTATTGAATTTATTAAACGAGTTGAGGAAAAGGAATAATATGCGAGGCGTCGCCGAGCATTTTATTCCTTTTCCTCAACTCGAGTACCAACATGGTATGTTTGTGACAGAAATGATGAAATACCCGGAAAAGACCACTTTTAAAGACACTATGTTATGTATCTCACATTTTAATCTGCCCGGTGTGAAGGTATTTTGTTCGAATTTTCAGAACTCTCTGCAGAATATGGTGCCTCAAGAAACAAGAATATGTCATATATATGAAATTGTTTGTAAGTTTTGTTTCCTTTTTTTTAATCCGACCAAATATTCTTCAGTTCATTGTCCCAACGTGTGTCTCATATCTCGAAACTACCATTCAGTTGTCTCATACATTATTAATATCCCATGCACAAATCTGACACACTATTACCCTTCTTATGACATATTAAACTTCGCTACAGCCGGTGTGAAGGGAATGTGTGGCGGCCGTAAAAAGTCTCTCTGTCCTTCATCATAGTGTAGAATAAATTTTCTAATCCTTTGGGATCATTGATTCCACTTTAGAATTTTGATGAAGCCTAATTGGCTGAAACTAGCTAGCCTGGCTCAGAAAAAGCTTGTACACTCCGTACTTGTCATTTCTGTAGTGTACCCCATGCCTCCGAGGGATTATCCTTCTTAGAACATATTAAACTTCATTACAGCTGGTGTTCAGTGAACGTGTGGTGGCCGGAAAATGTCTTCCTATCGTAACTGCCCGTTATAATCGGCTCACAAGTACCCACAACCTATCTTTAGAAAAACAATGTTTACACTTGTAAAATACAAATGAAGATGACAGGAAGTGTCGGACCCCGCCCATCGGGGCTTGAAGAAATATATGGGCTGCATGATGCTTCCACGCAGAGCTGAATCCGGCCCGCACACTAGTACTGGTAAACCGCTTAGAGGATCTAAGCCTGTCCAGGCAAAGCAGTGCGTGTCGTACAGCCATGCTTATAAGCCCTGTTGGTTTCACTGGGCGACAGGGCTTGAGATGTCATTTCATATCAATGTTGGGTAAAAGTCCCACAAAATTGGAAGCAATGTCTCCAAAATGGCATTTACAGTGTTGACGGGGACGTTAAGCATCAAATCAAACAAACAAACAAAGACAGGAAGTGTCACGAGCAGCACAAAACATAGGCTACCGTTGTCACCAAGTCCTAACACCTGCGCTATCTAGGCAAGCTTTAGCCCTCGCCCATCGGGGCTTGAAGAAATAGATGGGCTGCATGGTGCTTCCACGCAGAGCTGAAACCGACCCGTACACGAGTACTGGTAAACCGCTTAGGGGATCTAAGCCTGCCCAGGCAATGCCGTGCGAGTCGGCCCGTCAATGCTTATAAACCCTATTGGGTTCATTGGGCGGCAGGGCTTGAGATGTAATTTCATCTCAAGGTCGGGTAAAAGTCCCACAAGATTGGAAGCAGCGTCTCCAAAATGACCTTTACCGTGTTGACGGAAACGTTAACCTTCAAATCAAACAAAACAAAATCTAGGCAAGCTAACATTTTAGTCAACTTGTTCACGTGATGATATCTTTTGAAATTCTCTTAAAGCTTCTGCGACAATAAAATCGGATTTTCTTACATGCTTTTCAATGAATGATAGAGATTTATCAGTGAAATATAAATCGATATTTTCACTGTTTCAAACAGTGAAAATACGATTTTTTATTTTTCACTGTTTGGGACTACTTTTTTCTTCAAATCTAACTCTAATTTCAATTTTATCTTTGTCAGATAACTGAACAATACTGAAATGTGTTCTAATTGACGCATAGCCCGTTCATGTGTGACGGGGACGTTACTGACGTCATTTATGACGCTGACGTCACGTCTTTTGTCGCGCGACGTTAGACTTGCCAGCAACTTCTTTGGAAAACTACTCTCTCAATTATTTCATTAATCATTCATAATAATACCATCCCAGGACATTTCTCAGGTGCAAACTCTCAGTTTACACCCAATAGTATACCCACTAAACACGATGGACACCACTAAATTGACGCGAAACGAACAGGAACAAAGATAATTTTCTCCGAATGTGAGCGAAACCATTAAAGACGCTAAATATTGCCTTTTGAAGCATGTAAGAAACAGAAAATTTGATTTTTTCAGTGCAAGATCAAATTTTATTTCACTCATGAACACCAAAACTGCTATTTTCACTCGTGGCTACGCCACTCGTGAAAATAACAGTTTTGGTGTTCATTCGATGAAATAAAATTCGATCTTACACTGAAAAAATCAAATGTCCTCTATAGTGTCTTTTATATCATTTTGTTCCGTTCGTGTTTTACAGCCCTTTTAAGAATATTTCACTTATTTCGAGCCGAAAGTTAGTCAAACCGGAGTACCCGAAGAAAACCACATGACCTTCCGTTGTAGAACGTGTCGTCTCGCATACGTACCGAGCCAGGCGCGAATCACAGCGTTGAGAGACCTAATGATTAAAAGATCTTTTATATGATTAACAGAATCGTACACTCGTAGGTGGTCGTTTCATATGGCATTTATAAAAGAAATCCCTGTTGACCTCTATGACGTTATTATAATGAACTATTGCAGGTTCAAATGACGCATTTCCATCAATACAGCAGTCGACAGAAGTGAATATAAAGGTTTGTTTGTCAGAGAAATCAAAGGCTTGTATGTTTACATGGCCCGTAGAAAGGAAAAGTAAGTAATATACGGCATAAAAGAACATTTTTCAGGCGTTTTCGAAAAACTACAGGGAGGTGTTTAGAAACAATTATAGTGTTTCCCAATAGGATAAAGAGTGAGTATTTGAGTTTTACGTCTCACCAACAGCTAAGGTCATACGGAGACGGGACCTCGGTTTAAAGGCTCAGCCGAAAGTCTGGAGAAGCCCGGGGTCGATCCTGCGACCCCTGGTTCACAAGGCGAGTAGCAGAACAACTACACCACGGAGGCTTCTCATTAGGATAAAGAGCATGGCATGCAGCATAGTGCACAGTTTGTATTTACAAACAGACATGTTTTCTTCTCATTAATCATGTTAATAGCTGTGAAATTATATGCGTATTCTGCTTCAAACTTGGTTTGTGAGTGCTCCGTAGAAAAGGCCAAGGGTAATTTCCGATTCTCTTTTGTGTCATACATCCACTGGAGAAGCGTGGTCTGTCCTTTTTATATTTAACCCATATATGACAATAGACTCTTCCACCTATCACATTTGGAGTGGTCCATTGCCAATCATAGGGGTTTCAGGTTGCTTTTGTTCGTGATAAATTTTACAAAAATGAATGTTCTTTAAGCAAACAGTGTAGAACCAGATCAGACGCCGCGTTGTGCGGCGTCTGATCTGGTTCTGCACTGTTTGCCAATGTCCTAGTTAAAGGGCTGCTAGGCATATATGGGTGGTGTGCTCAGATTTGAGGCTTAGAAATTTTCACAGGCACAGGCGACCAGTGAAGCTTCAGATAAGTGTGTGCAAATCTCCGTATTCGATAGTTGCACAGATGTTTCTGTAGGTTTAGTCGTGCGCTGCTCAAATAGCAACTCCATAGTAACATGTATCTCAAACTGCAATGGCCTTGAATAGTTGGTTGGAGGTGACAGCAATTTTGGATGAAAGGAATCGGAATCTTAGGAACATACAGCATGCCTAAAACAATATTGCCCAAGCTAATATACTTGTATTATCTTATGTTCAGTCATAAAGAATGTGTGTCCAATGGTAAGACAACTACTGGTATGTAGCCCAGGCCGCAGCACCAAAGCGTCAATCCAAAATCATTAGTCCATAGACAAAATGGCAAACATCAATGCCCAGACCAACAGACATGGACTCCAGAAGAGTGTAATCAGGCGTCCGCGTACGACACTCCATAGTTTATACACAATGACGCAAATTTGGTATCAAAAATATAACTGTATGGTCCAGAAGATATCATCATTGTCTTCATGTGTTCCGAAGTGTAGTCGGTCTGTTCAAGAACGATTAAACGGAACAATATACAAAATAATGGCTTGCATCCAGTGTATGATATACCCATAATGTTCTTATTTTGCATTATCTTACCGATGCTAGCCAATGGCAGTCAATGGTAAAGAATAATCCTAAAGTCTTTGGAGTTTTGCTTTTACCAATGGGTGTTGCTAGTGACAGCCGTTGCTAATATGATTGAGTGCCAGCGATAACTAGACTGACTTTAGTTGCTGTTTCTCAATTAGACTTTACTCTCTTATAACAGAAACAACCCATCAATGTCGACGATACAAAATTGCAGGTTCTTGTGCTCTGTTGGTCATAAAAAAACAACAACTGGGAAGTAGTCAACCCTAATCTGACCACCCTAGCTGGTTCCCACCAGCTATAGTCGGACTGGTTAATACTCTCACTCTCTCGTAGTGACAACTAAGACTGGTGGTTGGCGTGGGGGTTGCAGTTCAGAGTTTGTCAATATTTTCACAGCTCAAAGTAACTAAAGGGATAGAAACGCCTAAACTAAATTCAAACCAGACTCACATGCTGCAAAATAACGAAATCTATTGTGCTTGTATGTTTACTCAGACCAAAGTACGAAAATGCTCCAGAGTGGGACCTGTACTGTACAAGAAGAAGAAGAAGAAGAAGAAGAAGAAGAAGAAGAAGAAGAAGAAGAAGAATTTCTTTTCAAAGGCAATTACAAAAGGATAAGCTCTGGCTTTTGTCGCTCTGCTAGATTCATTTAAGAAAAGACTGGTTTTTCAATTTTCCGTGCATGACTCTTACTGTGTGCGAACGTTTCCATTGTGAAAAATACGGTAGTGCCATTTGCACTTAAAGTGTTATGGTCGATTTAAATGTTCACCCTCAAGACACGTGAGCCTTCCCAACAGGCATATAGTCGCAAAAAGTGTCAAAATATTTACACAACATCGGTATCATTTGCCAAGCTTTAAAGCCTAGTGACCAGTTAATGTATTAAACTATACATTCAATGAAAATGTGTTCCCTGAAATCATTTTGAGCAGTGTGTTTTAAAATGGCGAGTCTACAAAAAGATTTGGTAGGCCACTATACTTTTTACAAGCGAACTAAATGGTTATATACATAAAACATTGGTTTGTGTTGCAGCGTAACTAACAGAACCGGGTAACATGGTTTGCCTTTTTGTTAGGGGCTGGTGCAGACTATAGCTCCGTACTGTCAGTCGTAACGGCCCCCGCCCATCGGGGCTTGAAGAAATATATGGGCTGCACAATGCTTCCACCCAATGCTGAAACCGACCCGCACACGATTACTAATAAACCGCTTAGAGGATCTAAGCCTGCCCAGGCAAAGCGGTGCGAGTCGGCCCGTCCATGCTTATAAACCCTATTGGTTTCATTGGGCGACAGGGCTTGAGATATCATGTAATCTCAATGTCGGGTGAAAGTCCCACAAAATTGGAAGCAACGTCTCCAAAATGACCGTTACAGTGTTGACGGGACGTTAAACATCAAACAAACAAACAAACTGTCAATCGTAAATGAAACGACTATATAGTAGTCGCAGTAAAGACTGGCAGGACGGAGCTATTGTCTGCTTTGGAAAACACATCGGAAAAAATAGTAATTCTAGAGACAGGGAAGTCGTTCAGCTCAAGGTTTTGTTGTCGTAATGAAATTCTCAGTACTACCTTATACAGTGAACCTCCACTATTAAGACCACAAAAAATTAAGACTAATTCTGCTTTAAAAAGAGTATGTGGTAAGTTGCAGTTATTCTTTCTTTGCGTTTTCTGCATACAGTTTCCTCTGGTCAGCGGCCACCTTTGGGGCTGTTCAAAAGTGGTCTTAAAGACCACTTTTGAACAGTCCCAAAGGTGGTCTTAGACCACTTTTGAACAGTCCCAAAGGTGGTCTTAATATAGGAATTTTACAGTAATTCTTTATTCTTGTTTGCAGGTCAGCACATGGTTCTTATTCTTAGAGAACACGACTTCATGACGGGGAATGAAAAACTGACATGTTTTAACATATCGATACCAGACTACATAGACACACCAGCTACAGTGGTAAGAAAAAACCTTTGCTTTATCACGTTAACAAGTCCGTCTTTCATGTATTAATATTTCGGTAAACCCCACTTTATATAGAGACAATTGGGATTTACAGGGTGTTTCTGCTGACCGTTCCAAGGTGGTTCTTCTGTCGCGGTTTATTTTTGTTATGGTTTGTCTTTGGGTGTTTATGTCGCTTATATTATTTTATTTTGGATAGCCTATTGGCCATTTTGTGGGAAAGTAACTGTCCTTTTGGCTTTCCGCTGTTGATGTTTCCATTGGGGTCTGTTGTTGCATGTTTGTGTTTCTTTCCCGTTGGTGTCTCTGATGGGAGCTGTGGGTTAATTGTATCGATTCCTGATCATTGCCTCCACTTCTGTTTTATACATTATTTTTCTTTTTTTCTGCTCCAGAGACATATTTTGTGGGTGCTCGTTAGAACCGCCTCAATAAGGTGGTTCTAACGAGTATCCGCAATGTGTCTGGAGTATACATTAGAAACATATAATGATTTTAAGGGAAAATAGCCGATTTTTTATATATGAAAGAAATGTTTGTCACCCGGATGTGTTATCGTAATCCCTTCCGGATTAACCCTTTTTATACCAAATGGAATCTTCCATCTTATATATATCACAAGTCCATTTCAAAATTTAGGGGTGTCAGGTGGTATTTTCTTCAAAATTTATTTTAAAAAAAGCCGAACTTTTAGCAAACAGTGGAGGCCCTGATCAGACGCCGCGTTCTGCGGCGTCTGATCTGGGCTTGCACTGTTTGTCAAGATACCCCCTTTGGGATTTCCAGTACTAAATGGATTAATATCGATTTCGTTAGTTTATTTGGAGCTTAACGACCCATTTAGAATAGAAGTGAAGTCAATGATCAGGAATAGATAGAGCTAACCCAAACCTAATTAATTAACAGGTATAGCGTTTACAAAAAGCTAGTCTACGCTTTGCACTTATTAACTGTTATTGTCTAGAGTTATCCAGAAATATGTTTTATACAATTTACCGTCTTTGGCAAAATTTAAATAGCTAGTCTTGCATTTAGTGATATATACAACTAGGCCGTGTGTGTTTCCATATTTTTTTTTTTTTTGGTACTTGTACATGTGGACAGGGTCCTAACCCCAAACCAGTGTGACGTATTAATTTCGCGACCAGTTGATTGAAACTGTCCTGTTTAAGCGCTTATACAAGTCCAGACGTCATGACGATACAAAAAATAATTACGTATGGAACGCCATAGCTGTCTGATGCTAAGAAGCAAATACATGATATGCTCTAATCTACATATGTAGTGCTGAAACATCGTTCTGTATTGCTCACACTTTATTATATTCTGTGTGATATTAATTATGTTATGTGTCATTACATTATGTTTTGTATGGGCTTCATGATGTTATGTATCGACTACATTATGTATCGTATAAATCTTATTATGTTTTATGTCAGTTACATTATTTATTGTATAAACTTCATGATAAGGTGCATCAAATACATTATGTATTGCATAAATCTTATTATGCTTTAAGTCAACTTCATTATGCATTGCATAAACTTGGTTATATGATGGGTCATCTACATTGTGTGCTGTATTAACTTTATTATGTAATGTGCAACATTATTGTGAAGTGTATAAACTTTATATGATGCGTAAACTTTATTATGTCACGTGCAAGCTTTATTATTTGTTGTAAAAAGTTCATTATGCTACGTGGAAATATTATTTTATGGTGTAACTTTGTTATGTGATGTGAAGTGTTTATTATGTGTTTTATCAAATTTATTCAATGATGTCTTAACTGTATCATTCGATGTATAAACTATATTATGTGATGTATTTGATTTATGATGTGATCTATAAATTTCTTGATGTGATGTATAATCTTTATGATGTACTGTATGAACTTTATATGATTACAATGCATTATGTATTAACTCTTTTATATGCGGAAACTTCTTTATATGATGTGGTTAAAATCGACCGAGTGAAAACAAATATAACACCTGTTAAATTCTATTTGCCGGAACTCAGAACCGGGTCGGTTCCCTTCTTTTTAGATGGATTGTTTCGCCCCCTGCGCCCCCGATTTTATTTTTCTTTATTTTCAGCTCACCAGTCATGTAGTGACAAGGTGAGCTTTTGTGATCACTTTTTGTCCGTCGTCCGTCCGTCGGTGCGTCCGCAAATATTTTTTTCAAACGACATCTCCTAAACCACTGATTATATTGTTACGAGCCAGGCGTAGCAGAAAGAAAAAGCAAACAAGCCTTTTGGAAAATTTTAACAAAATTTATTTACAAGTTAACTTTGACCTGTAGAAGTAAGAAAATTAAATGTACTTAGCTCTGTTATGAAATATCCTGAATGAATCTATTTTCCTTGATCCCACAGAATTCACAATCCAAAATGAAAAGTAATATCCAACACAGAATTTAGAAATAACTTTTCTTAAATGCCCAAACATCAAACTCCAAAGTCTGACTCAATGAGAAAAATCAAGCTCTTTTATAGACCCTAAGATTTCTCTAGAACATTCCAGAGGGCTGTGGAATAAGATGAGGTAATTTTCTAAAAATAATGCAACCCAGAACTTTCTGGAAGGTTCTGAAGTACTTTCCCTTGTAAACATGTTGTTTACAAAAATGAAATTAATCTGTGACTCAGTTTTCTAGAATCTTCTATAAGAAGATTAACAAGATATTTATAGCACTATTAGGTCACAGTGGGGTGCAAGTGGGAATCAGAAAAATAAATTCTTATGCATAACACTCCCCCTCTTCGAGGAAAAGAAAGATTTATGTAATAAAGCTTTCTTTTGCTTTAAGAATAATAAAATATTGAGCATAGCATATAAAATTACATGTATCTACAATCCACTTTAGTAGGAAAGAAAAACACAACTCCTGACACTGCTCAAGCTCTTGAAAGGGCATCAGGGATAATGTTATCTCTCCCTCTGATATGTCTTATGTCTAAATTATACTCTTGTAGCATAAGACTCCACCTGAGCAACCGCTGATTTTTGTTTTTCATTTTATGTATGAAAGTCAGTGGATTGTGATCACTGAAAACAACAATCGGTGCAGTAGTAGGGGTAAGATAAACTTCGAAATGTTGCAGAGCAAGAATCAGAGACAAGCACTCTTTCTCTATGGTAGAGTAATTTCTCTGATGCTTATTAAACTTTTTGGAAAAGTAGCAAACTGGATGATCCACACCATTTTCATCTTCCTGCAACAAAACACTACCTGCACCTACGTCACTAGCATCTACAGCTAGCTTAAACTCCTTTTCAAAGTTTGGTGCTAAGAGAACTGGTTCACTCTTGAGTATGGCTTTAAGTTTATCAAAAGCATTTTGGCATATTGCATTCCAATGGAATTTTGTTCTTTTGCTGAGCAAATTTGTCAAAGGCTCAGCAATGACAGAGAAATTATTACAGAACTTTCTGTAATAACCAGCCATACCAAGAAATCGCATCAGCTGTCTTTTGCACGTGGGTACGGGAAAATTTGAGATAACCTCAACTTTAGCATCAATGGGTTTCACATGACCTTGACCTACAACATGACCTAGAAATGTCAAACTTGCATGGCAGAATTCACTTTTAGCAAGATTGATTGTCAATTTGGCATTACTCAGTCTATCAAAGAATGCTCGAATAGTCCCAAGATGTTGATTCCACTGGTCGTTGTATATGATAGCATCATCGATATAAGCACTGCAGCCTTCCAGCCCCGCAATTACCATGTTTATTAAGCGCTGAAATGTTGCCGGAGAGTTTTTCGTTCCAAATGGCATAACTTTATAGTTAAATAATCCGTCTGGTGTTGTGAATGCCAAAACCTCCTTTGCTCTATCTGTGAGTGGAATTTGCCAAAATCCTTTCAGAAGGTCGAATTTCGTTATGTATTTGGCATTCCCGATGTAATCAATGCAGTCATCCATTCTTGGAATAGGAAAGCTATCTGTTTTACTTAAGGAATTAACTTTCCTAAAATCTGTACACATACGATATGTCCCATCAGGTTTTGGTACTAGAATACAAGGAGAACTCCATTCACTTTGGCTTGGTTCAATAAAGTCATTGTCTAAAAGATACTGAACTTCTTCTTTAAGATATTTTTGTTTCACAGGATTCATCCTGTATGGGTGTTGTTTTACAGGTTTGGACCCATTTATGTCCACATCGTGAAATATTTTGTCTGTCCGTGTTGGAATGTCAGGAAATAAGTGTTCATATTCAAAAATCAGCTGTTTCAGTTCATTCCGCTGATTTGGCTCTAGATGTGACAGTTTCTGGTCAAGATTCCGTAGAATGTCAGAATTCTGAAGTTTTGATGATGTGGGATCCGATTTCACTGAATTAATATCCTCACAGTCATTGTCACATGAATTAAGTGGAACAGAGCTAACTAGATTGACTGATGTTAAAGATGTATTGTCCCTATCTATGTATTCCTTAAGCATGTTAATATGACATAGCTGCTTTAGCTTGCGCCTCCCAGGAGTGTTTATTATGTAATTTACGTCACTGATCTTTTTGTCTACAGTGTATGGACCATAATACCTGGCCTGCAACGATTTTCCTGGAATAGGCAAAAGAGCTAGTACCTTATCACCTGGTTTAAAATTCCTTTCTTTTGTCCCTATGTCATATAGCTGTTTCATTTTCCTTTGGGCTGACTGAAGATTGGTCCGAGCAGCCTCACAAGCTTTTGAAAGTCTAGTTTTGAAATCAGACACATACTGAAGTAAATTCAGGGAGGTGTCATCATTGGAGAGAAATTTCTCTTTGAGAAGTTTCAAAGGACCACGAACAGTATGGCCAAATACTAATTCAAATGGACTGAAGCCAAGAGATTCTTGCACAGATTCTCTAACAGCAAATAAAAGGAGATGGATGCCTTCATCCCAATCCTTCTCTGTGTCAAAGCAATATGATCTTATCATGTTTTTTAATGTTTGATGGAATCTTTCAAGGGCGCCTTGACTTTCAGGATGATAGGCTGATGACTTATACTGTACAATGCCAAGTTCATACATTACTTGTTGAAATATTCCAGACATAAAATTTGAGCCTTGGTCTGACTGAATAGATTTAGGAAGCCCAACAAATGTGAAAAACTTCACTAAGGCCTTGACGATTGTCTTAGTTTTGATATTTCTTAAAGGAATGGCTTCAGGAAAACGTGTGGAAGCACACATAATGGTCAAAAGATATTCACAGCCGGACTTAGTTCTGGGCAAGGGACCCACACAGTCTATAATTATTCGACTGAAAGGTTCATCAAAAGCAGGTATAGGCTGCAAATGAGCCTTAGGTATAGTCTGATTGGGTTTTCCTACCATTTGGCATGTATGGCAGGACCTACAATGCTGAGAAACATCTGATTTTAACCCAGGCCAGTAAAAATGATTAAGAATCTTGTGATACGTTTTATTGACACCTAAATGTCCTGACATGGGAGTTTCGTGTGCCAAGTTTAATATTTCCGGACGGTAAATCCGTGGAACCACTATCTGATGGTTGACAGTCCACTCGTCTTCTGCTGAGACGTCTGGTGGACGCCATTTTCTCATAAGAATGTCATTTTTGACATAATAACAGACTGGGACCTGAGAAACTTCCTGCTCATCTAAGGCCCTTTCAAATAAAGGCGAAATTTCAGGATCCTTATGCTGTTCTATAGCTAGTTGAGACCCAGACATTTTGTCATGCCCTAGATTGAAAGATGAGTTATTCTCATGAAAATCTGTCTGCTTATCAGGCAGGCTTGAAGACAGAGACCTTGTTATCTCGTCATTAAAAGACTGACCCAAAAAGGTATCAGTTAAATCAAAATCCTGTTTCCCATCAGTTTGCTTGGCCTTACGTGCCATCGCCCTTGTGACTGCACAAGATGGATAAAGATCAGGAATTTCCTGCTCAATGGGATCAGGCGGTTGGTCTATGCAAGGATTAGTAGTCAAAAGTGGGTTTACCACAACCTTATCTCCAGCTAAGTCATTGCCTAGCAACAAATGAACACCTTTAAAAGGTAAAGAAGGTCTAATACCAACAGCCACTGAACCGGATACCAAGTCTGATGACAAATAAACGTTATGGAGCGGAACATTAACAAATCCACATTCCACACCCTGAATAAGGACACTTTGGCCCAAAGAAGTCTTCTCAGAAAAAGGCAGAGTATCTGCAAGAATAAGAGATTGAGAAGCTCCAGTATCTCGTAAGATTTTAATAGGGGTAGGATGGGCATAACTGTCACCATTTAGTGACACAAAACCATCTGATAAGAATGGTTCATAACACTCCATAACTGTATCAGTCTCAGATAATTTGGTATCAGAAAGAGTTTCCTCCCTTACACAAGACTGTGGTTTTGGCCTTATAGAAGTCAAGCCTGTAGGCTTAAGTTCCTCTTGTCTTTCTCTTTCTTTCCTTCGCTTTAATTTTAAACACTCAGAGATCAAATGACCTGTATTTTTACAATAATAACAAACTACTTGAGATTGAGATAAGGGATTCTGGTCTTTGTTTTCACCAGAAGGTTTGGGAAAATTTGGGCTTCTGTTTTCACCAGAAGGTTTGGAAGGATTCTGGCTTTTATTTTCACCAGAAAGTTTGGGCATAGTACTAGATGTATGGCTATAACTACCAGAAGGATTACTGGGATAGAATCTTGGACCTGTCTGTGGATTATAAGGTTTTCGAGGATAAGGCCTGTTCACAAATGAGACTTTATGAGTCAAAGCATAATCATCTGCCAAACGAGAAGCTTCCTCCAAAGTTTCAACCTGTCTCTCATCGAGAAAAGATTTAATGTCTGAATTTATGCACCGTTTGAACTCTTCAACAAGGACAAGCTGCCTAAGTTTGTCATGATTAGAACCTACTTTTTTAGAAGAACACCACCTATCAAATAACTGTTCTTTGGTTCGAGCAAATTCTACATGGGTCTGGGAAATTTCTTTTTTACAATTCCTAAATTTCTGCCTGTAAGCCTCAGGGACCAACTCATATGCTTTAAGAATAAGCTCCTTAACCAGATCATAGTCTGAGCTTTGCTCGACAGTCAGCTGAGTATAAATGTCTCGAGCCTTTCCGACAACAAAGCTTTGCAAAAGTAAGGTCCAATGCTCTTTTGGCCATTTTAAATTTTCTGCAACTTTTTCAAAATGCAAAAAATACTTATCTACCTCTTTTTCCTGAAATGGAGGAACTAATCTGATGTGCTTTGTGGCATCAAAGTAACTACCAGAGTCAAAAACAGGGGTATGTTTCACCCTATCTTGACCCTGGAGTTCCATTTCCTTCAATCTTAACTGAAACTGCCTTTCTCTTTCTTTTTCTTCAATACTATATCTCATTTTTTCCTTTTCCAACTCCAGCCGTTCTTCTTTTTCTAATTTTTCTTTCTGAATGCGTTCCTCCATTTCTCTTTTTTCCCTTTCCATTTCTAATTTTTCCATCTGCATTTGTCTCTGCATTTCTCTTTCTTTTTCCTTTTCTCTTTCTTCCATTTCTAATCTTAACTTCTCTAATTCAATTTGCCTTCCTATTTCAATTTGTCTCATTTGCAATTCAGTATGTGAAACCATAATGAGAGACAAAGCAGATGGATCAAAAAGTTCTTCATCAACAAAAAACTGTACCAAAACATTCTTGATTTCATGTTTTTTCATGCTTGTTTTGACAGCAGTGACCTCATAATGGGAAGCAATATCTAGCAAATCTGTTCTTTTGGCCAGATTAAACAACTCCTGAGTAGGCTGAGCCAAAAAGCTTCTCAAATCAAACGACATGTTTGCTTTTTGTTTGTTTTAAAAAGTATTTATGGAAATACAGATTGAGGTTAATTTTACAAAGTTTTTTTTTTCTTCGAAATGACAAGCCCAACGAGAATTTCACATGAAATGACAAGTACTATTTCACCTGAAATGACAGTTCACATGAAATTACAATCCCCTATATGCCTATAGGGAAATACCAATCCTGTGAAGCAACTGCAAAGTCTATTTGATAAGAAATGACAATTACCTGCGTCACATGAAATGTCGGTTTTAAAATGCTTAAAATGGTTTTATCCCGGACGAGCCCCCAATTTCTGTTACGAGCCAGGCGTAGCAGAAAGAAAAAGCAAACAAGCCTTTTGGAAAATTTTAACAAAATTTATTTACAAGTTAACTTTGACCTGTAGAAGTAAGAAAATTAAATGTACTTAGCTCTGTTATGAAATATCCTGAATGAATCTATTTTCCTTGATCCCACAGAATTCACAATCCAAAATGAAAAGTAATATCCAACACAGAATTTAGAAATAACTTTTCTTAAATGCCCAAACATCAAACTCCAAAGTCTGACTCAATGAGAAAAATCAAGCTCTTTTATAGACCCTAAGATTTCTCTAGAACATTCCAGAGGGCTGTGGAATAAGATGAGGTAATTTTCTAAAAATAATGCAACCCAGAACTTTCTGGAAGGTTCTGAAGTACTTTCCCTTGTAAACATGTTGTTTACAAAAATGAAATTAATCTGTGACTCAGTTTTCTAGAATCTTCTATAAGAAGATTAACAAGATATTTATAGCACTATTAGGTCACAGTGGGGTGCAAGTGGGAATCAGAAAAATAAATTCTTATGCATAACAATATTTAAACCAAACTGCACAAATGATCCTTAGGTGGTCCCCTTTCAAGGCTGTTCAAATGGTTCCTGTCCATTGCACATCAAGGTCACGGGAGCTAAAAATATTTTTTTAAATGAAAACATAAAACAAATCTTCTTCTCTTAAACCGCAAGGCCTAGGTCTTCGATATTTGATGAGTAGCTTCATCTCGTGAATGTCTACAGAGATGATTCAATTTATAGCTCTGGGGCCATTTTTGGCCCCGTACCGGGGCCCTTTGGTTTTACATAGACTTATGCAGGGAAAACCATTAAAAATCTTCTTGTCTGAAACCAGAAGGCTCAGGGGTTTGATCTTTGGTACGAAGCTTCGTCTTGTTGACCTTTATCAAAATTGTTCAAATTATAACCTTGGGGGCAAAAAAGCCCCCGCCCCGTGACCTTTGGTTTTACATTGGCTTACCAAGGGAAAACCTTTAAAAATCTTCTTGTCTGAAACCAGAAGGTTCGGGTGTTTGATATTTGGTATGAAGATTCGGCTTGTGGCCTTCTATCAAGATTGTTCAAATTATAGCCCTGGGTCCCAAAACGCCCCTCCTCGGGGCCCACCGGTTTTACATTGACTTATATAGGTAAAATAAAATCTTTAAAAATCTTCTTGTCTGAAACCGCAAGGCCCATGTCATTGATATTTGGTGTGTAGCTTCATCTAGTGGACCTCTACCGAGAGTGTTCAAATTATAGCCCTTGCACCAAAAACTTTGGTTTTACATTGACTTACATAGGGCAAATCATTAAAATCTTCTTGTTTGAAACCAGAAGGCTCAGGTGTTTGCTATTTGGTACGAAGCTTCTTCTTGTGGCCTTCAATCAAGATTGTTCAAATTATAGCTTTGTGCAAAGTTCGGGCGTTTGATATTTGGTATGAAGCTTCGGCTTGTGGCCTTCTATCAAGATTGTTCAAATTATAGCCCTGGGGCCCTAAACGCCCCTCCTCGGGGCTCACCGGTTTTACATTGACTTATATAGGTAAAATAAAATCTTTAAAAATCTTCTTGTCTGAAACCGCAAGGCCCACGCCATTGATATTTGGTGTGTAGCTTCATCTAGTGGACCTCTACCGAGATTATTCAAATTATAGCTCTTGCACCAAAAACTTTGGTTTTACATTGACTTACATAGGGAAAATCATTAAAATCTTCTTGCTTGAAACCAGAAGGCTCAGGTGTTTGCTATTTGGTACGAAGCTTCTTCTTGTGGCGTTCAATCAAGATTGTTCAAATTATAGCTTTGTGCAAAAAATGCCCCCGCCCGGGGCCCACCGGTTTTACATTGACTTATATAGGATTTTTGTTTAAAAATCCTCTTCTCTGAAACCAGAAGGCCCGTGTCATTGGTATTTGGTGTGTAGTTTATCTAGTGGACCTCTACCGAGACTGTTCAAATTATAGCCCTTTCGCCAAAATGCCCCCGCCCCGGGGCCCTTTGGTTGTACATTGACTTATATATGGAAAAAAACTTTTAAATAAAAATTCCTCCCTAAATCTGCAGGCCCGGATCTTTGATATTTGGTGCGAAGCTTCATCTAGTTGACCTCTATCAAGATTGTTCAAATTATAGCCCTCGGGCTAATAATGCCCCCGCCCCGGGGCCCTTTGGTTTCACATAAACTTATGAGCGTTTTTGTTATACACAAACTGGTTTCGGTTTCGGTTTTATTGGTTTCAGCGGTTTGACAAGAACCGAAATTGGTTTTGCATAAACCGAAACTAGTTTCAGCTGATGCACATAATACACGGTTTCTTTTTTTAAGTTTCATTATGGCATATAAGATATCTTAAATCTCACTGAATTTAATGAAGTCTCCCCAAAAGCTGTGTTTCAGTTTACCTCCGTCGGGCATTTTGATGACCCTGGAGTGTCTGGGAGCGACTATAAGTTGCAATGATTTTATTTCCCCCTCCAAATTATATAATACGTAATTAAGATATATCATTAAGCATATAAGTTATCTTATATATTAAATTAGATATTTTATATGATATATATCTTATTTAACAAATACGATATCTGATATAATATATATCTTACATGTTCAAATATATCATATACAGTAAAATTCCTCTATTAAGACCACCTTTCGGACTGTTCAAAAGTGGTCTTAAAAGACCACTTTTGAACAGTCCCAAAAGTGGTCCCTTACCAGAGGACACTGTGTCCAGAAAAGATAGAGAAATATTAAGTGCACCCGTCAAAATGAGCTTCAAAAAGCAGATTTAGTCTTAATTTTAGGTGGTCTTAATTGCGGAATTTTACTGTATCTTATATAGTATGTAAGATATCTTATATACTATATTAGATATCTTATTTAACATATATCTTATTTAATATATATAAGATATCTTATATATTGGCACAAATAAGATATCTGATATACTAAATAAGATTGTTTGTTTGTTTTGTTAGTTTGATTTTAGGCTTAACGTCCCCGTCAACACTGTAAAGGTCATTTTGGAGACGTTGCTTCCAAATTTGTGGGACTTTTATCCGACATTGAGATGAAATGACTTCTCAAGCCCTGTCGGCAAATGAAACCAATAAGGTTTATTAACATAGACGGCCCGCCTCGCACCGCGGTTCCTGGACAGGCTGAGATCCTCTAAGCGGTTTACCAGTACTAGTGTGCGGGCCGGATTCAGCTCTGCGTGGAAGCATCATGCAGCCCATATATTTCTTCAAGCCCCTATGGGCGGGGCCGTACTAAATAAAAAGTGGCGGAAGTTGAAGACCGTGCACAGCTGAAGCACGACATTGACACATATATTAAATAAGGTATCTTATATGGTATATTAAATATCTTATATTTTATATAAGGTACCTTATTTAGCATACTAAATAAGATATTTTATATGCTAAATAAGTGAGTGAGTGAGTTTTAGTTTTACGTCCCACCAACAGCTAAGGTCATACGGAGACGGGACCTCGGTTTAAAGACTCATCCGAAAGTCTGGAGAAGCCCGGGATCGATCCTGCGACCCCTGCTTTACAAGGCGAGTAGCGTAACCACTGCACCACGGAGGCTTCTGTGCTAAATAAGTTACCTTATAAAAAATATAAGATATTTAATATTCCATTTAATATATCTTATTTAATATATGTGTCGATGGCGAGCTTCAGTTGTGCATGGTCTTCATCTTCCGCCATTTTTTCTGACTGTGCATATATTCGGACAGAGCGAAACCTCAAGAGGTGGTTTCGTTAGTTTCAAAAACTGGTTTCGGTTTCAGCCCAAAAAAATGTGCAAACCGGCTTCGGTTTCAAAAAAGTTTCGATCAACAAATAGATAGTTTTCGAAACCAGGTCAGAACCGAAACTGGTTTCTGTACAACAAAAACGCCCTATATAGGCAAAATCATTAAAATCTTCTTGTCTGAAACAAGAAGGCTCAGGTGTGCGATATTTGGTACGAAGCCGCGTCTTGTGGACCTTTATTAATATTTTTCAAATTATAGCCATGGGGCCAAAAATGTCCCCGCCCCGGGGCCATTTGGTTTCACATAGACTTATATTGGGGAAACCTTTTAAAAATCTACTTGTCTGAAACAAGAAGGCTCAGATGTTTGATATTTTGTATGAAGCTGCATCTAGTGGAACTCTGTCAAGATTGTTCAGATTATTGCCCCGAGACCAAAAATGCCCCCGATTGGAAAAATCTTAAAAAATCTTCTCAGAAACCGCAAGGCCCAGGTTTTTGATACTTGGTGTGAAGCTTCGTCTAGTGGACCACTACTAAGATTGTTCAAATTTAAGCCCTTAAGCCAAAAATGACCCCGCCCCGGGGCCCATTGATTTTACATTGACTTATAATCTTAAAATCTTAAGAAATCTTCTGAACCCCAAGGCCCAGGTCTTTGATATTTGATGTGAAGATACATCCAGCAGACCTCTACCAAGATTGTTAAAATTATAGCCCTTGGGTCAAAATTTGCCCCGCTCCGAGGCCCACTGGTGTTACTTCGACTTATATATGGAAAACATTTAAAAATTCACTGACCCATAACCATCCCTCTCCATCCCTTTGTCACCATGTGACATTTTTAGTAAGACTGAGTCGCTTCATCTCCTTCTGTTGCACTAGGACCTAAATCTTAATGTCCACAATGTGTCCAGACAGTGACATACAAGTCAGCTCTGTATTGTCAAAGGGAATCACTGACTCATATGTCTAGGATCTTATGCCAATTCTTACTGTCCCCCACCCTTCAACCCCAACCCTCCCACCCTTGTCACAATGAGGCAAGCAGCAGGGAGGGTGAATGCACCAAAACGCCTTATCTTTTAGCAGACAAACCAGCCATTCGAGGCTCCCACGATCCGTTCCTCGGCCCCAGGTAAGAGAGAGTCTCTATCATATCAAAATCCCCAAACGAACCTCCCACCAAGTTTCGAGTAGGTTCCTTTGCCACCCAGCCCCCCCCCCCCCCTTGGGAAGGCCCACAACCCTCGCCGGCCTGGGAGCGGGGTACTGTGGTGGCGGCGCCCCTTGGCAGGCCAGAACGAAACCGCTAGAAGCATTGCCGAGAAGAGCCCCCTCAGCGGGGTGTGCCCGCCGAATAGGGGAGGGGATCTGAAACGGCTGCGGCAATCGGTTTTCCGGGGTCGCCAGCCCGGCGATAGCGGTGGTGGAGCCGGATAGGGGCGCATCATGGTCGAGCGCCTTATTGAACATTGGCGTGATCATGACATACCAGAACGCCACCAAAGGTCAGCGTAATTGTTAATGGCTCCTCATCGGCTCCTTAGAGCAATGCGGTAAAAGTTGTCTCTTGGAGTATTGCAAGTTTTACCGGGCTCGCATACGCCGGAATTCCCCAATCCCGATGCCCTACCGGAGGTGTGGTAAAGGTACCCAGTTGGAGCCTTACCTCTTTGGGACCTGCAGGGCCGACAGGGCTCAAAAGTACCTTGTTCGGGCCGAAGCCCGGGCGAGGTGCAACCACTGCGTTGTAATGAACGAGATCGAATACCGCTCACTGTGGGCCAAAATGGTACCTAAATTCGTGGGACTGTAAGTCCCCAATTCCCATTCTAGCTCATCCTCTCGAACCGACTTTCCATTTAGAGAAGTGCGTGATCAGGGCACACTCACCGCTTTGCCGGTAGTCCCCACTAGCTTTCCATTTAGAGAAGTGCGTGATCAGGACACACCCGCCGCCATGTCACATGCACCAGGAGCTCGTGCTCTGAGGGAGGAGTTTCAGAGAGAAACAGGAGAATGTCCTGCTTACCCAAGGTCAGCCGCGGCCCTACAAGAGCTACGCGAGCGACTCGACGAGATCATTCAGGCCCGCAATTCTGAACCGGGCAACCCACCGTTTATCGACCTGGAAGCTCAGGCCCCGCCCCCTATGCAGCCCCGACTGAAAAGTGAGTTTGGTTCTAAACGACGCCAAAGCTGAATTGGAAGTTGATGGCCCTAGTGCGGTCTTCTCCACATTGAGGGTGGAAAGAGAGGACCGGCATGGCGCTGGCGACGTCCTGATCGCTGATGGCATGCATACCAGAGCCGGGCGACTGGTCCTGTACGCTCGAATGACAGACGAAAAGGTGGCGCGGCTTCTCACCAGTCTTCAAGAGGGCGCTTTCCTCCTTGAACCCAAGTTCTCGCGAGAACGTGCCGAGGGTCGTTGGGTCCTCGAGGACAAATTTGAACCATTCCGTGGAGAGAAAAAGAAGGGACAAGGCATCGTTGAGATCACTCGGGACACCAAGTCCAGTGTGCTCACCGGCATCGAACGTGTGTTCTATCAGAACGCCTACCCGGACACGGCTGTTGCATACGGCCTCTACCCAGTCAGAGACCCGGATCCTGCTAACCTAGCTCCGTTAAGAGAGGGCGACTTCAACTATGTGACTCAGAGAGTTGTTGAGCATTTCAAAGGAACCATGAGATGACAGGGTCTGACGCCTACTAGGCTCCAGAAAATTTGGGATTGTGAAGAGAGGGTTCGGAAGACTTGTGCCACGATGGAGGACGTGGCAAAGCTGGAAAAGTTCCGCAAGAGGGCGATCGTTCTGAGGGACATTGCCGGCGATGACATTTTCAACAGCGACAACTTCAAGTTCGGTGGTAATGGTGTCAGGGGCAAAGCAGAACTCATCTGCCACAATGGCCACGCCTGGTCCAAAGACCTCCACTTTCCGCAGTGCAGAGAGGTCCGTTTCTAGGAAGGCGACGTTTTGCAACAAAGACCACCAACTCTCAGTCGACTAGTCGTGCTCCTGGATTGTCGCTACTTTAGGATGGAAGAGGCCGCAACAGCCTCCGGGAGGTGTGCGCTCGCCTGGGCGATGATTCCGTAGCAGAGGTAGCTTTCGGCAAAAACCACGCGGCTAGCATTGTGGCAAAAGAGAGGAACGGCTGAAAAAGGACCGGGCAAGCCTCCTCTCAGATATTTATTGTGGAGCACGGACTAGGCGGGCTGTGGAACTCGATGGACTACGATACGATGGACGTCGTCAGCGTCGACATGAAGGCCTGCTACAAAGCCTCAGTCCAGGGCATGGGTGAAGCCAGACCATATTTTGAGCCCGTCGGACACCCAACCCACCTCATGACCCTCGTAGCCATCAAAGGCGCTTTCCCCAAAGACATTGGCACAGGCTTTGCCGAGGTACAGGGTTGGGAGTTCGCGGTCGGCTGTCACCCTGTCATCCCTGCCTGGTTCGGAAAGCATTTCGCAAATGCCTCAAGCGGTGGTTAGGTCCCGACGCCACTCTTGGCCTTCCTTGTAGAGTCTGGCCTGCTGAAGTCTCTCAGAATAGAAGTGAAGGCAATGATAAGGAATTGATACAATTAACCCACAGCTCCCATCAGAGACACCAAAGGTAAAGAAACACAAACATGAAACAACAGACCCCAATGGAAACATCGATAGCGGAATGCAAAAAGGACAGTTACTTTCCCCCAAAATGGCCAATTGGCTATCCAAAACAAAATAATGTAAGCGATACAAACACACATAGACAAACCATAACAAAAATAAACCGCGACAGAAGAACCGCCTTCAGAGAGGCGATCGTCTCTTTCGAGAATCAGAATGAGGTCTGGCTGCCAGACAGCAGAGACCAGTCCTGCGTCATCATTGACAAATTCACCCTGGGCAGCAAAGCTGACGGAAAAAGGCTAACTAGAAGGCTGGTGACAGATCAGGGGGAACTTGACTTCCTCGTGCACGACACCCGCCAAAGTTGTGTTTTGGTCGGCGCCCCTCAAAGGTGCCCTCTGGGCAACATCCTTACTTATTATGACGGGTCCCAACCCCAGTACACCAACCTGAAGGCAAGCATGCTGGCCTACGCTCACATCAATCTCCTCTCAATGCTTTCACAGTTCGCGCCAGATGAGGCGGTTCGGGTTGCCCCTGATTGCATTTATGTCCGAAAACCTGCGCTGAGGAGGCTTCAAGGGGTCGAGGCTTTCGTGAGCAAGCAGAAGTGCAACTGTTGGGCGGACGAGTGTTGGGCCTGTTTCCTCGGGGGAGAGTACCTCCCCTCGGTTGCCCCAACCAAATGGCGTGAGAAGGGTGAGCAGCTCTACATGCCCGTGGAGCATGGTGCCTACCTCGCTGAGCCTGATCGTTTCGCGCATTAAAAGCTCACTGCCAACACCGCATCCCGCTACGACGACCCGCTCTCGAGGCCCAGACATATCACAGCTTCTTCCGTTGGAGTGGCGAGAAGGAGTGGACGCCCGATAGGATGGGACAGAAGTACGTTCCTCGTCTCATCATCTTGGATGAGGAATGCATAGTGCCGATCCACTCTGGAAACCTTCCTCAACTGGCTTGAGGGCCCAGGCGTTCAAGTCATCTGCTGTTGCGACCGGGGACAACCACCTCCGGTCGTCGAAGAAATGCCCCACTACTGGCTCCGCGAGCGTCCCTGCCATCACGAGGAAGCCGTCGTTGACTACAGGGCCAAAGACCGTTCTTTAGGACCTCGAAAGCGAATCCGCCAGCAGCGCGACAGGCCCAATGCAAAGAAATCCGAAAAGCTCTCGCTAGCCGCCTCGGGCGGGAACGCTTCTTGGCTACTTGGAAACCAGGCGATCTTGTCCTAACAGAGACAGAAGAGCCGCGACCGGGCCCAGAACCTGCTGTTCGTGTGCCACGAGGAGTGCTTCCCGGACACCCTGCGCAGCTTCTACATGCCCCTCAAGGCACTCGGCGGCAAACACCTTTGACGGTGCCCCCGGGCCCTTGCCACAGAAGCCCAACAAACAGCCACCGCACCGATCCGCGGAGCCTCTGATAGCCCACCGCGGCGTGGAACGGCCCGCCCACGAGGACGGTGCAGTGGCGGGCAACCACTCACGAGGTTCTCGGGTGCGACGTCCGCCCGCGAGGCTGGTGTGGCGGCGGGGCGCTGCCCGCGGGGTTATCTCGGCTCCGCGAGCCATACTCCCGAGCCTTTGACACATCCTCCGTTAGATCCCGGACTGGCGGATCCTGCCGCCCGGAGCCGAGACACAACCCCCCGCCCGCAGCCGCCACAGAGACGTTTAGGGCTATTCGCGGCTGTGGCCTCAGGGTTGCCGCGGCTGTTTAGGATGGTCGCCGCGGCGGGCCGCCGGTCGGCGCCCATCCCCAACCGCCCAGCGTGGCGGTGCTGCTTTTCGATAACCTCCAGAGCCTCTGGACCCAATGGCAGACTGTCACTCGCTGTGCAGATTGCCCGGTGGGCAGATTTACGGCGGATTCACGCGTCTGCCCCGCTCTGAGCAGGCGTAACTACCAAAGACGCTGGCGAGCGGTGAGATTAACGGACCTGAAGAGCGAGATCGACCACTCACGGGGGCGGTGTCGGTGTGGGCGGGCCATCCGCGAGGTTGCCTCGGGTGGGACGGACCATCCGCGAGGCGGGTGCAGTTGTGGGACGGACCGCCAGCAAAAATTGGAGAGCGTGGGCATCCATCGCTGTGCAGAGCCGTTAGCGGTTCGGAGCTCTCGAGTAGTAAGAGCAAGCTCGCACATATCCATCGGACTGTGGCGTTGGCGTTAAAACAAGGGCATTTGGCGCTTATGCGGCTGCCAGCCGGCCAGCCGGCTAGGCGGCGCCACTCGAAATGGCGGCAGGCTCGGCACCAGCCGATGGATCGCAGAAAAACTAGATACGCCGGCCATAGCCAAAAAGACGCCCTCCCGACTTCACACAGACGCCTGCACGCACTGCGGCTGTTAAGGGAGCAGGGTTCGCAGGCCTGGCCAGTTAGGGGAGCTCAAGGTATTGGAGGCCGTAGCGCCGCGCCCAGCTTAGGTTGATTTTGGTTGTTTGATTTAGGTTTAACGTCCCCGTCATTTTTGATACGTTGCTTCCAATTTTGTGGGACTTTTACCCGACATTGAGATGAAATGACATCTCAAGCCCTGTCGCCCAATGAAACCAATATGGTTTATTTCCATGCACCGTCCTCCTCGCACCGCGGTTCCTGGACAGGCTTAGATCCTCTAAGCGGTTTACCAGTACTAGTGTGCGGGCCGGATTCAGCTTTGCGTGGAAGCATCGTGCAGCCCATATATTTCTTCAAGCCCCTATGGGCGGGTCGGAAGCTTAGGTTGAGGTCTGTCAAAACTAGCACCTCAGAGACGGCGAAGAGTCCCTGGCTGAAACCTGAAAGTGCGAGGCCATGGCATCGTGCTCGCCGTTCACGCGGAACCAGACCCCCCAAAGGTACATTTGAGCCCTGTCGGCCCCGCAGGGCCCACAGAGGTAAGGCTCCGACTGGGTTCTTTTGACACACCTCCGGCAGCGCATCGGGATTGGGGATTCCGTTGTATACGAGCCCGGTGAAACTTGCAATACTCCCAGAGACAGCTTCTACCGCAGTGCTCTATGAGGAGCCATTAACAAATACCCTGACCTTTGGTGTCGTTCTGGTATGTCATAATCACGCCAATGTTCAATTAGGCGCTCGACCATGATGCGCCCCGATCCGGCTCCAACATCGCTATTGCCGGGCTGGCGACCCCGGCAAACCGATCGCCGCAGCCGTTTCAAAGCCCCCCTATTCGGCGGGCACAGTCCGAGGGGCTCTTCACGGTAGTGCTTCGAGCGGTTTCGTCCTGGCACATCCCCCAAGGCCATGAGGATGGTGGGCCTTCTCAAGGGGGGGGGGGCTGTATTGCGGAGGAACCTACTCGAAACTTGGTGGGGGTTGTTTGGGGATTTTGAGAAGATGGGGGCCCTCCCTGACCTGGGGCCGAGGAACGGATCGTGGCAGCCTCAAATGGCTGATTTGCCTGCTAAAAAGATAAGGCGTTTTGGTGCGTTCACCATACCTGCTACTAGGCATTGTTAGACTGAGCAAATTCATCTCCATGCACTAGGGTCTGACCCTCAATGTCCGAGTAACTTACAAGTCAGCTCTGTAGAAGGGAACTTTTGAAAGACTTCATTCTCAGAAAGAAAACAATTTGGAAGGAATGTTCCATGGGTGACCCTCTGTCAAAATTGCTCAAAATATTTTCGATCCACTGAACATAATATCCACCAAAACTAAACAATAAACAAGCTTTAGAATAACTTCTACTACTAAATAGGTAGACTGATTTTGAAATAATTTCACAGAAATGTTCCTTGGGCTCTCTTAACCAAAATGGCTCAAACCATCCACTCCACTTTATATTACCTACCACTTAATCTGTACAATAAGGATCAGGTGAGCGATCCAGGGCCATTATGACCCTCTTGTCTATGGGAAGAAGGTATTGAAGGACGGACAGGGTGGAGCGATGGATAGATAAAGTGCTGCAAAGGAAGGAAGGAAGTTGCAAACGTCTGCACTCAGTCATATTCCACATGTTTTAATTACGTCTACGTTGCTAGACGTAAAAGTTAATTTTTGACAAATTATTTCGATCTATCAAATATATAGAATAAAAAAATAACTTCCTGCATATGCAGGGAGTCGAGAAACTTTCCCAGAAGAAATGCTTTACTTGACGCCTGTCTATCTCTACAATGATCTATCACGCTGCAAGGCACTCTTCAGCCAGTACATGTTTTTATCAGAGGCTAAAAGAACAGATCTATAAATAATTTAAATAGGCCGAGAAAGCACTCCTCGATGGGGATATCAATGCTGCTGAATATTGCACCAATCAATCTTTTCCCCGAGAGGGGGGAGTGCCGGGCAGACCCATGGGAATTAGACAATTTTGGGAAATTGGGAGTCTATTTTTCCACCCAAGAGCCATAATTTTGTGTCAAAAATCCCCTAGGCGGGCACTTAAATTCCCTGTTTTAGATATCTAATTCCCGCCCCTGTGTCAAAATGACCTGTCTAATTCCCAAGTGTTGCAGATCATATTGATGTCTGATCCCCCAGAGTATGCCCCCACCCCACCCTTCTGGGGGGAAAACACTGATAGGTGCACAATTCGAAACACAGGAGCGAAACGACTAGTACTGAGTTCCGGCAAATAGAATTTCATAAGTGTTACATTTGTTTTCACTCTGTCGATTTTAACCACATCATATAAAGAAGTTTCCGCATATAAAGGAGTTGATACATAATGAATTATAATCATATAAAGTTCATATAGTATATCATAAAGTTAAAACATCACATAAATTTATATATCACACCATGAATCAAATACATAACATAATATAATTTATACATCAAATGATACAGTTAAGACATCATTGAATACATTTGATAAATCACATAATAAACACTTCACATCACATAACAAAGTTACACCACATAATAATATTTCCACGTAGCATAATGAACGTTTGACAACAGATAATCAAGTTTGAACATCATATAATAAAGTTTGCATGTGACATAATAAAGTTTACACATCATATAAAGTTTATACACTATACAATAAAGTTGCACATTAAATAATAAAGTAAATACCACACACAATGTAAATGACCCATCATATAACCAAGTTTATGCAATACATAATGAAGTTGGCTTAAAGCATAATAAGATTTATGCAACACATAATGTAGTTGATGCACCTTATCATGAAGTTTATACAATAAATAATGTAATTGACATAAAACATAATAAGATTTATACGATACATAATGTAGTCGATACATAACATCATGATGCTTATACGAAACATAATATATATCACACAGAATATAATAAAGTGTACGCAATATAGAACCATGTTTCAGAACTACATAAGTAGATAAGAGCATATCATGTATTTGTTTCTAAGCATCAGACAGCTATGGCGTTCCATAATTACGTGCTTAACATATTGATATGGTTCTCAGTGAAAATTGTTGCTAATGGCGAAGCAAGTTTTTTTTTTAGCTCACCAGAGCCAAAGGCTCCCGGGGAGCTCATAGGATAGACAGTGGTCCATCGTGGTCGAGAGTTTCATAGATGAATATTTTGGTTTAGCCTGTGCAAACAGGACAGCGAATATGAGATGATGCAAATCGGATAGCAATTCTGTGCAAGAGCTCTGCCCCTGGGCCTCTATGTTTCTCTATGTGAAAGCTTACATTCATTATGGGCTTCTTTTTTATTCTTTTTCTAAAAGCTTATACTTGTTGTTGCATTATAAATATAAAGGTCAACCTGCATTGTGGGCAACTAACAGCTGTACTTCCGTGTTAAACCCGAAGTCTATAGATGGGCGCAGACAATTAATCGATAGAATTAACACTGTTTAGGGCATATTGCGCCGGTTACTTTAACCCTTTTTGTACCAAATGGAATCTTCCTCCTTACATATAGCAGGATATCATTTCAAAATTTAGGGGTGTTTTCATAAAAATTTATTTGGAAAATGACTGAAGTTTTAGCGAACAGTGGAGGACCTGATCAGCCTGAACTGTTTGCCAAGTACCGCTTTAGGGGTGTCCGGTACTAAATGGGTTAATTATCCTGGGTAGGCTTATACTTAAGCGGTTAACCAGTATAATGTACATTCGTACGCCAGAAACTGACAGCCACCCTTCTTGAATCAGCAGAATAAATTAAAAAAGTAGTATCTTTAACAACAAGTAAAAAATTGCTCCATGTTGGAGCAAAGGAGGAAGCGCTGCGAAAAACAACTTTTTTATACCCGCTTTTTCGAAGAAAATTCGAAAAATCGGGTATATTGTTTTCGTGTCAGAGTCGAGTGTCTATCAGTCCGGGGGTCTGTATGCATGTATGTATGTTTGTATGTAAGTATGTGTGTGTGTGTACATACGTCCGTTGAGTTTCTATGGAATGGATCTCCTCTGAAACCGGTTAAGATACATTTTCCAAACTTTGCCTGTGGATAATACATTGAATGTAGATGGCACTGGGCTACTTTTGGCGTGACCTTGACCTCAACATGGCCCCTTGGTCAAAGGTAAAAAAGTATTATTTTGCCATATCTTCTAAACTATTGGAGTTACACTTCTTGAACTTTGGTTATTGGATGACCCTTGGAATATAGAATAAATTGGGCTCCTTTTGGTGTGATCTTGACCTCAACATGACCCCAAGGTAAAAAGTAAAAAAGTATGACTTTGTCATATCTTCTAAACTATCGGAGTTACACTTCTGAAACTTTGGTTATTGGCTGGCCCTTTGAATATAGAATAATTCGGATACTTTTGGTGTGACCTCGACCTCAACATGACCCCAAGGTCAAAAGTCAAAAAATATGACTTTGCCATATCTTCTAAACTATTGGTGTTACACTTCTGAAACTTGGATATTGGATTGCCGTTGGAATATAGGATAAAGGATAAATTGGGATAATTTTGGTGGACCTCAACATGATCCCAGGGTCAAAGGTAAAAAAGTATGACTTTGCCATATCTTCTAAACTATAAGAGTTACACTCCTGAAATTTTGCTTATCAGTTAGAATGTTCTTTGCAACTTTTTTTAGTTTATATGCAGGTTTGGCTAGCTAATACATAGTCATTAGTGTTATTCATAGAAAATGCGGGTATTTGCGATGGTATCCCATCGACTGCGCGTTCTAGTTTACCTTTAATTTCATTAAAAGATTTCATAATTGTGTATGTCTTTAAAGGGTTGGACCTAATACATGAGAATGAGCCTTTTCTTACCGATTCATTATAGGAAAGGTTTTTTAAGGCCATTCCCAATTGCGGGCAGTGCCAATCATCAAGAGAGAAGGTGGAAAAAGAGTATGAAACATCGCGAGCAGTTCATAAAGAGCATTACGCCGCAAATAAGCAACATAATACTTTAGGAACTTTGAATGACTTTAGAATTATAGCTTTGAGATCTATCTGTCACCAGTCAATGACACATTACATGATTGTTCATTATTATCCCCTCGCAACAAAGTTGCGATCGATACCATACGTCCGTGTGTGGGTGTTTGTGTGGGTGTCCGTGTGTTCGGAATTTGTGAACAGGATAAAAGACAATGCCATCATCGGAGAAGCATCATACCTTCCATAAATGTTCCCCATGGAGAGAGAATAAATCCTATTGATTTTCAAGGTCAAGGGTCAAATGCCAAGTTAACAATGGACTTGACATTGAAAACATTGTGAACAGGATAAAAGACAAAGCTATCATCATTGAAGTATCAAACATTCCACAAATGTTTCCGGTGGAGCGATGATGAACACTACAGATTTTCGAGGTCAAGGGTCAAATGTCAATGTCACGATGCACCGTGTGAAAAACACTGAAGTGTCCTATGCACTCTGAGGTGAGAGACTCTATATTTGCCTTCTGGGATGACCCTAGGAAATGCTGACTCTTCTCCATCGGTAAAGTCACATACCAGAATCAGCATTCGGAATTATTACTGAGGATACGTCTAATGCCATTCAAAGGTCAGGACCTGTGAAGTTAGTCCCTGGCTCTCACGAAATAGGCAAAATTAGCTTCAGTATTATCAGCACCTCCAACTGTGGAAATGGTCGAATCGGAAAGAGCATTCCACTCTCTAATGGTGTTGACGGGGACGTTAAACCTCAAATCAAACAAAACAAAACTCTCTAATGGTCCGACGGAAGAAAGATTCTTTGTAAATACGGGACAATTGGGATCATCATGCCTCATGTCAAATCAAGGGAGTTTACCTGTACTGGCATTTTTCCAGCTCCGAAAATCACGAAAAAATTAAAACAACCTCAAAATGACCCAATTTGTTTTTATTTGATTTTCTCAAATTTAACATTGGATGAAAGAAAAATAATTGTTCTACTTAAATTTTCAGTCCCATTTTTCATTGCATAATGAATGTTTTAAATACTGTAGTTAAATCAGTATGAGAATATCAATAACCCAGCAGGCACAAGACGCAAGGGCAACGTCAACTCAACGTCGGTGAAATGTCACGACGTTGCACCGACGTAGATGTGACGTTGCATTAAAGTCATGACGTTGCACCGACGTTGATGTGACGTCACAATTACGTCATGTGCCTGATGGTAAGTATCCAACAATGTCGGAAATCACTGTTAATTCCACCCCTCCCAGACCCACACAAAAACACTTTTTGGGTCGATTGTTTGCCAATCGACCAAAGTTACTAAGCACACAACTTTCAACGTTGGCGCTCACGTGTCTATCACCCTTTACCAAAGAACACCTATTCAAATACATTGAAAATTTTACCGTCAAAAAAAACTGAAACTTTTCAGATAGAAGAAAATCTGATATCATATTTCTGTTTAAAATATAGATTGTGATTACTCGTTAGAACCGCCTCGGCGAAGCGGTCCTAACGGGCATCTACAAGCTATTTTTAATCATAAATAAGAAAAAATAGTGGGTATCACCGTTAACTCCAGTTTCACTATATAGAAGTGGGGTTTAAGGGGGTCAAAATTATATAGGCGTGTTTTTTTTAGGAAATCAAGGTAGGGATCATTTACAACAAAGAACGCCCCCGCCCATCGGGGCTTCAAGAAATAGATGGGCGGCATGATGCTTCCACGCAGAGCTGAAACCGACCCGCACACGAGTACTGGTAAACCGCTAAGAGGATATAAGCCTACCCAGGCAAGGCGGTGCGAGTCGGCCCGTCCATGCTTATAAACCCTATTGGTTTCATTGGGCGGCAGGGCTTGCGTTGTTTTTTTTCATCTCAATGTCGGGCGGCCCCTGTCCATCGGGGCTTGAAGAAGTAGATGGGCTGCATGATGCTACCACGCAGAGCTGAAATCCGAGCCCACACGAGGACTGGTAAACCGCTTAGAGGAACTAAGCCTGCCCATGTAAAGCAGTGCAAGTCGGACATGCTTATAAACCCTATTGGTTTCATTGGTCGACATGGCCAGAGATGTTATTTCATCTCAGTGTCGGGTACAAATCCCACAAAATTGGAACTAACTTCTCCAAAATGACATTTACAGTGTTGACGGGGACGTTAAACCTCAAATCAAAAAAAAAAAAAAAAAAAAAAAAGCCGCGTTATTTACATCTTAGAGAATTATCTGTAGAATCATGACTGCAATCATGTGTTGGGTTTTGCAAACAGTGTAGACCCATATCAGAACGCGGTGTCTGTTCAGGGTCTACACTGTTTGCTTAGGGTAAAGGGTTAAACGAAACAGTTCAAGTTCCCCTTCAGGGCCATTTTTTCAATCTACACTAAGAGATACTCGACCTATCAGTGCTGTCAGTGCTTTGATTGATTAACCCTTTAACCCTTCCTCCCCAGAGTTTTTGGAGTTGGCTCTACCATCACTGACTTTGGGCACGTCCATTCTACTAAATATAGTATCTAGCTTAAAAGAATCATCAGGATAACAAGTTATATATCCCTATAAGGTGGCTCATTATGCGCCATCTCATCTGGATCTACATGTTTGCATTAGTATCTGTGCCGGGCTTCTGGGTTGAAAGGGTTAACCTTTGCTGTAGTAACAGGCTTAAATATTGCGCAGTAAACAATCATTGGAATCGAAAGGGATACGTTTAAACCGTAGATTGTACCATTCTGTGTAGAAGCACTGTCATCTATTTTAAACACACATAGACTTCTGTCATCCATTTCAAACAATGAATTTTAATTTTGGGATAATTCAACAATGAAATATCAGGAGTATATTCAGGACTGTACTGACTGAAAATAAAATAATAATCAAAACCGAATACCCTTTCGATGATTAAAACAAAACACATAGTTCGCTATTAAAAATCCAGAATGTATCAAAAATAGAATTCGAATGGCAAAAATTCAGATTTCAAATGTATAATTGAATGTAGTAGCAAATTAAAATTGTTAAAAAAGTGTTTTAATTTTATCAATAACGCGAACTTCTGTAACTGACAATTCGCTTACATCATTGAAAAGTCAAGTTTCATGATTACATAGTCCGTGTCTCAAACTCATTACAAATGGCGCTGCGTTGGTACGCAGCGCAATGATGTTCGTTGAATGTAAACCTACTGTTGACGTGACTACACCAAATGAACTGCTGAACAGATGGTTTTGCACAGGTTAAGGAAAAAACAAAAAAACAACAACAACAACAACAAAAACAAAAACAAACAAACAGACATCCTTTTCATTCGCATGCTTATTTACCATCAGATCTAATTAGAACTTTGGATTCGTAGATCGAAAGCGAAACATGCATTCAAACAGTTACGTTGAAACAACGTTGAAAACGTTGCTTAAGAGTTGATTTGAGTGTTGATTAAACGTTGAGTCAACGTTGTGTGGCTGAAGAGAAGAGGTTCATTTGTAGCTATCAGATTTTGTTCGGTTTAAACATATTCATTCCAGTTCTATTTGAATGTATATTGTGGGATTGCCGGCCTCGGTAGCTCAGTCGGAAGCGCGTCTGACTGGTGATCAGGAGGACGCGGGTTCGATTCCTGCCTGGGTCGGCAACATTCTTTCGTGGAGATTGATCATGAAATCTTTTCTACGGTCATTCTCTCCCTTCCGCTGATTCAAGAAGGGCAGTTGTCAGTTTCTGGCGAAAGAATGTGCACTGTACTGGATAACCGCTGACGTATAAGCCTGCCCAGGACAAGTGTGGATAGGTAAACTGACCGGCTCAAAAATGACCTAAAATAATGTGACTGGGCCGTTAAACTCCATTTCAAACAAACAAATATTGTACGATTGGAATGAAAGCAATGTGCTTATACATCACGAAAACACGCCTATATAATTTTGACCCCCTTGAACCCCACTTTTATATAGTAAAACTGGGGTTTACAGAGGTAAATCTTATTTTTCTTATTTCTGCTCTAAAATACAGATTGTGGGTACTCGTAAGAACCGCCTCACCGAGGCGGTTCTAACGAGTACCCACAATCTATATTTTGAGCAGAAATAAGAAAAATATCACAATTTTTCATCTTAAAATTTTCATTTTTATCGGCGATAAAGATTACAATGTATTTGTATAGGCGTGTTCTCGCAATGAGATTTTCGTTCCCGAATTTTAAATCAAACCAGCTTTTGCAGCTATGCATGGCCACCAACCAATGATAAACACAGATTTTCAAAATAACATAGAATTTACCAATAACTAGTTCTTTCTTTTAAAACGATAAATAGTCGGTTTGATTATAGATTACTGACCAAAATTAGCCTTATCCTTCATTGATGGGCCGTGCATTGGTTGAACACGAATCTCTCATTATTGCAGACAGCTTTAACGGATTTACAGCCTTATGAAGGTTTTGGTATGTTGATAGAGAGTGCGCTTGTACTCAAGAGTTCTTCCGGTATCAGCATGGTACTGGCCGGGGAAACAGTATATCGAAATGGTGAGTATCTCAAAGATCATATGAGCCCCGCCAAGCGAATTTGTGTCTTCGAGCATTCCGTCATGACAAATTTTAACTGCGCATGCCCAGCCATTCAGAAGGGCCAGGGATATGGCTTTCTGTCTGAAGGTTCCTCTTGATTCACTGCTTGTAGGAGCGAGAAGCGAAGATTCTGGCGAGACTGCGCGGATGCGCAGGCTCGCCTGAACCTTCGCTGCTCGCAAAGGCGAAAAGTACCAAAATCGCTTGACGGGGCCCATATTATAGATACCCAATACAATGGTGAGTATTTCAGAGGTCGTGTTATAGACATCCAATAAATGGTGAGTATTTTAGAGATCATTATCAAGATAGCCAATATAATGGTGAGTATTTCATAGATCATGTTATAGATACATGTACATGTATCCAATATCATGGTGGGTATTTTAGAGATGATTATATTAATAACCAATATAATGGTGAGTATTTTAGAGATTGTTATATAGATAGCCAATATAATGTTGAGTATTTCAGAGATCATGATAGCGATATCCAATATTATGGCGAGCATTTCAGTGATGATGTTATAGAAAGCCAATATAATGGTGAGTATTTTAGAGATCGTTATACAGATAAACAATATTATGGCGAGCATTTCCGATAGCATGATATGAATAGCCAATATGATGGTGAGTTTTTTTAGAGATTATGATATAAATAGCCAATATAATGGTGAGTATTTCAGAGATCTAGTAGATAGCCAATGACGAAACATGTATGTACATTTTGAACGCCAATGGCACGAACACATTTGGGGCTATGTCACATCACGAAAACACAACTATATAATTCTGACCCCATCGAACCCCACTTTTATATAGTAAAACTGGGGTTTACAGGGGTATACATTATTTTTCTTATTTCTGCTCTCAAATACAGATTGTGGGTACTCGTTAGAACCGCCTCGATGAGGCTGTTCTAATGTGTTACCACAATCTATATTTTGAGCGGAAATAAGAAAAATATCACAATTTGTCAGCTTAAATTTTTAATTTTTACGGCAGTAAAATTTACCGTGTATTTGTAAAGGCGTTCTTTCGTATTAAAAGGGCAATTGAGCCACTAAAGATCGCTTGGTGCACCAGTCCAGGGGACATAATAGTTATAATTTTAGGTACACAGTTTAGATCTTCTGTATGATAAAGATACATGTATGGTGTGTGTACTCATCACAATCGCTTCATCTAGGCCTTTTCCTCAACGGGTATTATTGATATAGAGGATCTTACATGAGTGTTCATGTATTATTGAATTTATTAAACGAGTTGAGGAAAAGGAATAAAATGCGAGGCTTTGCCGAGCATTTTATCCCTTTTCTTCAATTACTTTAATAAATTCAATAACACATGTGCACGAATGCAAGATTCTATTTATCATATGATATTTACGCGATTTTCAACAGATCTGTCTAGATCCCGCCATTAGTAAACGCGACGTCATTAAGAACGTCATGCGTGTAACGTTACGTATAGTTTCTTACTAATTTGCATATTTAATCCACTAGTGGATTATCGGTTTTATTACATGGAGTTATTACACTCTCAGACGTGGCGTCATATGATAAAAATTCAGTAAAACTTGGGCATGAGTAAAAGTTTTTATTTATCATGAATGTATGTGACAAATTGTATTGTTTAATTGTACTATTTGTATTATTTAAATTGCTTTATTGGACTTTTAAATTGCATTATTGTACTGTTTAAATTGCTTTATTGGATTACTAAAATTGCATTATTGGACTATTTAAATTGCTTTATTGGACTATTTAAATTGCATTATTGGACTATTTAAATTGCTTTATTGGACTATTTAAATTGCATTATTGGACTATTTGTATTATTTAAATTGCTTTATTGGACTAATTAAATCGCTTTATTGGACTATTTAAATTGCTTTATTAAATTGCATTATTGGACTATTTAAACTATTTAAATTGCATTATTGGACTATTTTAAATGCTTTATTGGACTTTTTAAATTGCATTATTGGACTATTTAAATTGCTTTATTGGACTATTTAAATTGCTTTATTGGACTATTTAAATTGCTTTATTGGACTATATGTATTACTTTATTGGGCTTTTGTATTGATTCATTGGCCTTTTTGTGTTGCTTTGCAGGAAGAGATAACACATGTGATGTAAAAGATCAGTGCTTGGGTGGGCAAGGTTTGAGGGTGAAGGTCGACCAGACGACATGCCGCGGCAATGTGGCTCGAACCAACGTGACCGTCTCTTTTCAGGGAATAAGAATACGAACTTTGGAGCTCTGGGCGGATGCAAACAGAACGTCGTGCTCAGGATTGATGGTAATGTGCGGTTCATCGATCACTGACCCTATTACTTTTTAACCCTTCTCTTGCTGAATATTCCGTTTAGCCACACCCATTTCTGTCTATCAACCAATACCTGATGTAATTTATTGCTACAAATTCATAAACTGAATGCCAGACAGTGTAGATCCTGATCAGATTCTTCAGAAGCCATCTGATCAGGATCTACATTGTTTGCAAAGATAGGGGTTGTCATGAACAGCAAGATAAGGGATAACATAGTACATTTCAATGATGAAATTTTGAAACATTACGAAAACACGCCTATATAATTTTGACCCCCTTGAACCCCCCTTTTATATAGTAAATATGAGTGAGTGAGTGAGTTTTAGTTTAACGTCCCACCAACAGCTTAGGTCATACGGAGACGGGACCTCGGTTTAAAGACTCATCCGAAAGTCTGGAGAAGCCCGGGATCGATCCTGCGATCCCTGGTTTACAAGGCGAGTAGCGTAACCACTGCACCACGGAGGCTTCTAATATATAGTAAATATGGGGTTTCTGGGGGTATACCTTATTTTTCTTATTTCTGCTCTAAAATATAGATTGTGGGTACTCGTTAGAACCGCCTCAATGAGGCGGTTCTAACGACTGCCCACAATCTATATTTGGAGCAGAAATAAGAAAAATATCACAATTTTTCATCATAAAACTTTCATTCATCGGCGATAAAGGTGGCAATGTATTTGTATAGACGTGTTTGCGTAATGTAGTTTCTTATTGTCTCTGATATAGATTATCGGTACTAATAAGAATGCACCTATTGAGAATCTAATGTGTATTGCATGTTAGACTGTGTTATTAAACAAAAAAGACATATAATGTTTAATATGATTGTAACTACATTGTTTCTTTACAACATTGTATTTAACCCTTTTTGTGCCAAATGGAATCTTCCTCCTTATATATAGCAGGATTCCATTTCAAAATTTAGGGGTGTCAGGTTGTGTTTTCTTCAAAATTTGATAGGAAAATGGCTGAACTTTTTGTAAACAGTGTAGGCCCTGATCAGACAAACAAACAAACAAACAAAGACACATACAGTTTAACTTTATATTGCTGAAGCAATGCTTACTTCACTCCATATTGTAAATCCACGATGGTATGCTTGCACAGGTGCAAAATAATTGCGAGTTTGACACACATGGAGTTCGGCCCCCGCCCATCGGGGCTTGAAGAAATATATGGGCTGCATGATGCTTCCACGCAGAGCTGAAGCCGACCCGCACACGAGTACTGGTAAACCGCTTAGAGGATCTAAGCCTGCCCAGGCAAAGCGGTGCGAGTCGGCCCGTCCATGCTTATAAACCCTATTGGTTTCATTGGGCTTGAGATGTCATTTCCTCTCAATGTCGGGTAAAACCCCACACAATTGGAAGCAACGTCTCCAAAATGAACTTTACAGTGTTAACGGGGACGTTAAACCTAAAATCAAACAAACAAACAAACAAAGACACATACAGTATAATTTATATTGCTGAAGCAATGCTTACTTCACTCCATATTGTAATTCCACGATGGTATGCTTGCACAGGTGCAAAATAATTGCGAGTTTGACACACTTGGAGTTAAGCAATGCTGTGTACCAGCATCTACGCTGTTCAGCATGATGTTTTAAGCCATACTCACAGATGCTTTCTAAGAGGGTGACAATGTTATGCCGAATTAAGTATAATTTGCTTGGAAGCTTTTCAGTCAAAGAAGACAACAGGCAAAAGCAAACGTGTCGACAGAGGTGCTGTACTCGTTTCGCTTTGCTGATGAGATGACAAACGGTGCTTCCATCACGTGAACAAGTCCGTGGAATGAACACCCCCTTACACCCCACTTTGTATAGAGAAAACTGGGGTTTGCGGAGTAATACCTTATTTTTCTTATTTTTACTCCAAGACATAGATTGTGGGTACTCGTTAGAACCGCCTCAATGAGGCGGTTCTAACGAGCACTCATAACCTATGTTTGCAGTATAAATAAGGAAAAAATCATGGATTTTCATCCGAAAAGTAGTTGGAGATGTGAAAAATACACTGTGTCGCACGGGTGTGTTAGCGTATTGCACACTGAGACTTGAAGATGCAAATTGGTGTGGTTGAAGTATCTAATTCATGTGAGAGCGCATAGCTCAATGTCAGCATCAAAAAGACTTAATAGGAATGGGAACACATCGCAGATTTTTCCGCCATTTATCAAAGGGAGCTAACTTTCGGGACTTCCTGTTCGCTTTTCTATAAGCCTTGTTCTACTGAAAAAGGAGTCTACTCTAAAAGGAAAGAATTTGCTCCCCAGGAGCAAATTCTGTCTTTTAAGAGTTGACCCCTATTGACATCGGGGACAAAAATACTTTTGCAGGAGTTGCCTGCCCTGAATGTGTTCCCATTCCCCTTAAGCGGCATCATGTTAACAATTCCATGAACAACCCTCTAAATAGAAGTGAAGGCAATGATCAGGAATCGATACGATTAAACCACATCTCCCATCAGAGACACCTAGGGAAAGAAACACAGTTATGAAACAACTAGACCCTAATGGAAACATTACTAGCGGGGAGCCAAACAGACAGTTACTTTCCCACAAAATGGCCGATTGGCTAAAAGCGATACACACACTTACGTGGCCACAATCGTCGCGATTTAGACAAATAATTTGTTCAGTCCACATGAAGGCCCCCTAACACATCAGTGCAACATCTCCAAGAACACAAAAATCAAACAACCACTGAGATGAAACAACGGTGAGGACTCGACAGCAATAACCCACCTATTCAAATACATTGCACATTTTAATAGCCGAAAAATGAAAAATTTTAAATTGTGATATTTTTCTTATTTCTGATCAAAATATAGATCGTGGTTACACGTTGGAACCGAGGCGGTTCTAACGAGTACCCACAACCTATATGTTTGAGCAGAAATAAGAAAAAATAAGGTTTACCCCTATAAACCCCAGTTTTACTCTATAAGTGTGGGGTTTAAGGTGGTCAGAATTATATAGGCACGTTTTTGTGATGGTTATTATTGCAAATGACCCTTATCCGCTCCCTTACACCTTGCCCATTACGAAAACAGGCCTATACAAATACATTGTAACCTTTATTGCCAAAAAAAAAAAAAAAGAAAATTTTATGATGAAAAATTGTGATATTTTTCTTATTTCTGTTCACAATATAGATTGTCGGTACTCGTTAGAACCGCCTCATTGAGGCGGTTCTAACGAGTACCCACAATCTATATTTTAGAGCAGAAATAAGAAAAATAGGGTTTACCCCTGTAAACCCCAGTTTTACTGTATAAAAAGGGGTGAAAATTATATAGGCGTGTTTTTGTGATGATTATAAAGAGCTTGCCGTTATAAAGAATCCCAACAAGGAGTAGTGTGATACACAATAAAGGGTCTTTTCACCTAACATAATTCTAATAACGTTTCTTGGAGTAATAAATCTATATTGCTGAATACATGTAGCTTTATTTACCGCTTCCTGAGAAACAGATTTCCAGTGGAATTCGTTACCGCTGACCATTCCAAGGCGGTTCTTCTGTCGCAGTTTATTTTTGTTGTGGTTTCTCTTTGGGTGTTTGTGTCGCTTATATTATTTTATTTTGGATAAACTTTTGGCCATTTTGTGGGAAAGTATCTCTCCTTTTGGCTTTCCGCTATTGATGTTTACATTGGGGTCTGTTGTTTCATGTTTGTGTTTCTTTCCCTTTGGTGTCTCTGATGGGAGCTGTGGGTTAATTGTATCGATTCCCGATCATTGCCTCTACTTCTATTTCTCCTGATACCCATTTTTATTTTATACTCTGCAGTGAAATCAATGCATATCTGAAACAAATAAAAATGATATTTTACACTGTGAAAATATATGATATTTTCACACTGTGAAAATATTTTCACATTTTGAAAAATAACATGACCTTGCTATTTTCACAGTAGCAGCCCGAACTACTTTTTCTCGCCAAAAATTCATATGTTAGCCTATCGATAAAATAATTCTGTAAAATACCTTAAAAAGCACTCTTTGAACTGTAAAAATGCTGTATTCAAAATGGCGATCTGTTTATGTTATGAAACTGACAGGTGTGCCGTCATAACCAGGACAAAATTGTGATGTAGATACGATTGATCAATTACCGTAAATATCCGGTTAAAATTATAAAATAAAAAGAAAATTTCCTTTTTTATCGGCGGGTACCAAACATATTCCATCTCGTGTGATGAAAACATCCGAATTTTCGAAATTTGAATATTTTCAACATACTCGATGAAATATTTTTGGTATTCACCTCAAAAAAAGTAAATATTCTCTATGTATGTATATCATTGTACCTTTGTACCGTTTATATGCTTGAATGTTCATGTATAGTTATACAAATAAAAATAAGGTTCCAGCTTCAGCTTAGAATTCGTTCAATTTACATTCCGAAAACACGCCTATATAAATATATTGGAAAATTTCACCACCAAAAAATGAAAATTTTTTGATAAAAAGTCTGATATTTTTCTTATTTATGCTCAAAACATAGATTGCAGGGACTCGATAGAACCGCCTCCATCACGAAAATACGCCTATATAATTTTGACCCCCTTGAACCCTACTTTTATATAGTAAAACTGGGGTTTCCGGGGTATGCCTTATTTTTATCTAAAATATAGATTGTTGGTACTCGTTAGAACCGCCTCGATGAGGCGGTTCTAACGAGTGCCCACAATCTATATTTTCAGCAGAAATAAGAAAAATATCACAATTTTTCATCATAAAATATTTCTTTTTTTTCGGCGAAAAAGGTGGCAATGTATTTGTATAGTCGTGTTTTGCGTAATGTCGACGAGGCGGTTTTATCGAGTACCCAAAATCTACGTTTTTGTGCAGAAATAAGAAAAATAATGTTTACCCCCGAAAACCCCAGATTTACCAGATAAAAGCGGGGTTAAAGGGTTTCAAAGTCATATAGGCGTGTTTTCGTGATGAATTGTCGCTGTAAAGAGTCTTGGCGTTATAGGAAATGTCGCTATTAAAAAGGGCTATGTGTATTATAATTATTATTATTATCAATATTATTATTATTATTATTATTTAGTAGTAGTAGTAGTATCAATGTTCTATCTTGTTCATTTTCTCTTGCAGGAAAACTGTATACTATGGGTGGACCGGCTGTATGGTGGAAGCTTTCATATACGGGTAAAGTCAACCTTCTCTATCCTGAGCGCCTTTGTGAATCAATCTGAAAATATATTGCCGTAATAACTCTCAGTATCGGGACAGATAGACCTATGCAAACAGTGCAGACCCTGATAGGGTCTATCGGAACCCGAGTTGTATGGTGACTTAGTATATAAATTGAGAAAATATATAATTGCAATAACTTCAGTACCCAATTTCGTAAAACCATTCTTCGATATAAAAAGATTAGATACAACATAAATGTTATACAACAGACTACATGCATGGTAGTTAACCCAATCACGGTTGAAAACTTTGCTTCCCGGTGGGTCAGGCCTCTATGACGGTTCCAGCGTACAGGCTTACTGAGAATTAGAGAGAATCTAATTTAATATAGTGTTGATTGGTGTCTGATGTTCTGTCTCTGGTTTGGTCCATCGGAGTCTAACTGTTGGTTTTCTTTTGCTCCAGCATTTCGGTGGTTTCTTGCTGTCGAGTCCTCACCAATGTTTCATTTCTGTGGTTGGTTGATTTTTGTGTTCACGGAGATGGTGCACTAATGTTTAAATCTCGACGGAAGTAAGGGCGAGGATTGTGGCCACGTAAAATCGATTTGAACCCCTCCCCCAAGTGGAATTCGTTTTACTGACCGTTCCAAGGTTGTTCTTCTGTCGTGGTTTATTTTTGTTATGGTTTGACTTTGAGTGTGTGTATCGCTTATATAATTGTTTTGCTTTGTATATCCGATTGACCATCTTGTGGGAAAGTAACTGTCCCTTTGGCTTTCCGCTAGTGATGTTTCCATTAGGGTCTAGTTTTTTTGTTTCTTCCCCTTGGTTTCTCTGATTGGAGCCGTGGGTTAATTGTGTGATCATTTCCTTCGCTTCTTTTTTCTATACTGTGTGTCATTCAATTCACGATCTGCACTTTTCTAAATCCTTGCTTGATCATGAAAATATCTGTTCTGAAATTCAGGAGAGTTACAACAACTTTTTAAGGTGTCCGATATGTTATTGTTTTTACGGTATAGACAAGAGTGGTTCAAGCCGCTGTGGTGTTAACACAACGCCACTTCAGCAGTCAAAATGATGGTAAAACAGAAGTGATGACAATGACCAGGAAAAGAAAAAATTAGCCCACAGCTCCATCCAGAGATACCAGAGGGAAAGAAACATAAACATGAAATGACTAGACCCTAATGGAAACATCACTATTTGCAAAGCCAAAAGGACAGTTACTTTCACACAAAATGGCCTACTGGCTATCTAAAACAACAAATATAAGTGATGCACACACTCAAAGACAAACCATAACAAACATAAATCGCGACAGAGGAACCAACTTTGGAACGGTCAGTGAAACGAATTCCACTGGGTGTGTGTGTGTGGAGGGGGGGGGGGAAGGGGGGCTTAAATCGATTGTTCGCGGCCGCTATTCTCGCCCTTCCGTTGCGATTTAGACAAATATTTTGTCTAGTCCGCATGAAGGCCTCCTAACTCATCAGTGCAACATCTTCGAGAACACAAAAATCATACGTCCACAAAGATGAAACAACGATGAAGACTCGACAGCAAGAAACCACTGAATTGCTGTTGCAAAACAAAAACCAACAATTAGACTCCGATGGGCCCAACCAGAGACCGAGCATCAGGCACCAACCAACATTACATAAAATTAAATTCTCTTTAATTCTCAGTAAGCCTTTACGCTGGAACCGTCAAATAATCTGATATCTGACCCTGCGGCGTGCAATTAAAGAGGGAAGCAAAGTTATCAACCGTGATTGGGTTAATTGCCATGCATGCTGAATGGTCTCCTTGATTCAATATTCAAATCTGTAAAACAAAGTTATATCTCAGGCACACAACGTTGCCTAAACAATGAATCAAGATTGTCAATATATTTTTCCCGTTGATCCAATTCTGAGTGCCCTCTGGGATCTTATTTACTCATAAGCATCGCATAGATGATGCTAATTCATTGAGTACACACAATATACCCTTACAAGAGAGAATAAGACAACAATCGCCCCAAATTATCGATTAATAAATAACCTAAGGACTCCATAATAAGTATGTATCATGAGCCAACGGTTTAAAGGTTTTTGCAGTTTGACTGAATATTTCACAACCCAAATCCAATCTGGAATACCGACCATTTTATATTTTGAACAGTAATATAGAAAATATCATAAGATACATACTTGGATAAATTGCATATCAAGAGTTTAGAACGACAGTATTATTTTAGGCAGAATCCTTTTTTCCCGGTTCTGTATTCACAAGTTTTCAGTTCTTTCTTTCTTTCTTTTTTTCTTTCTTTCTTTCTTTCTTTCTTTCTTTCTTTCTTTCTTTCTTTCTTTCTTTAGATATGTGCATAAATATTGACGCCAACACAAAACATTTTTTTAGGTATGTGTACAGTGAATAGAGGATCTTATATGAGTCTTCATGTATTATTGAATTTATTAAACGAGTTGAGGAAAAGGGATGAAATGCGAGGCTTTGCTGAGCATTTTATCCCTTTTTCTCAACGAGTTTAATAAATTCAATAATACATGAGCACGGATGCAAGATTCTATTTATCATATGACAATTAAACAGCATTTTATTCACGAGATTGTTTACAAAAATACCAATATTCCGCTATTAGTAAACGCGACGTCGTACATGTAACGTTACGGAACGTATCTACTTAATTTGCATATTTAATCCACTAGTGGATTATCGAAAATATTACATGGCGTTGTTACACTCTCAGACGCGACGTCATATGATAAACAGATGTTCTTGCATAAATACCTATGCGCATGGCTGTTTGAAGCAATTGTCAAATGGACCGAAAGCCGTGCTCAAACAGCCATGTTCAAATCATGGAATTCGCGTGCTGTTTGAACATGGATTTAAAGCTTATGATATCACAAGACAGGCCTTCCTTTGTTTACCTTACGTTGAGCGACGTAACGTTATCGCCCTGAATCTAGCGTTTTAGGGTTCTATGATGACGTCCGATGGTTACTGCGTAACAACGTCATTGTAAACAACATTCTGAACTGGCCGCCATGTTTGTTCGCGGTCGCATTTGAAGAGTTTATATGGAGTTTAAATGGAGTTTTTGGACGTTTTCGTCAAAATTTGCTGTCGGAATCGTAAGTTATGCAAGAACAGCGATCATCCATGGTTATTTAATTGCAGTAACATTTGCCGGATCCCTCGGAAGATATTTGAACATTCGGCCTCGCGGCCTCATGTTCAAACAGCTTCCTCAGGACCCGGCAAATGTTAATACATGAAAAACCATGGTTGATCCCTATATTCTAATATAAGTGCGTTATCTTAGTGTTTGTTTACTTGCAGATACGACTGACGCTTGCTGATAATGGTATATGCGAGTTCATAAAATTTGTGAATACACAGATCTGTGGAGGTATGATACTCATTAATCATGAAATCAATCAGGGATAACATTTTCTTATTTAGTCTCAAGTTTCTATGTTTTAATGGTTTTATTACATGTGCAAACAACAACATAACAGCAATAACACACCACCACCAACAACAATATTACTGCTACTATATCACTTACTGCTACTTCTACTAATACTACTTTCTTTTCACTGACCGTTCCAAGACGGTTCTTTTGTCGCGGTTTATTTTTGTTATAATTTGTCTTTGAGTGTGTGTATCGCTAATACTTTTTTGATTTGGATAGCCAATTGGCCATTTTATAGGAAAGTAATTGTCCTTTGGCGTTTTGCTATTGGTATTTCCATTAGTGTCTAGTTATTTCATGCTTTCGTTTCTTTCCCTTTGGTGTCTCTGATGGGAGATGCGGGTTGATTGTAGCGATTCCTGATCATTGCCGTCACTTCTATTTTGCTAGCGTAAAGTACAACTTCGATGAGGCGATTCTAATGAGTACCCACAGCATACATATTCATCATAGACCACCGAAAAGATGTCTAAAAGTATCTCGTTATGCCTCCTGACAGTAACCTCAGTGGCTCGAACTACCCCTGTCTCGAACAGATTTTCGAGGTCCCAAAGGTGTTCGAACCATTGAAGTTCGACTGTATTGCTTGCATAAATGGTAGAAAAAGACACTAATGCGTCCTTACTAAAGGAAATGGATACGTTTGACATATGTTCAACCGTGTTCAGAAGCTGGGTAACTTTCAGAAATTTCTGTTTGCTTTACCAAATACTAGATATGTTATATTAAAGGGTTATCCTTCGGAGGCAACAGAAATGAAACGTATTGAGAGTGCATTTTTTATGGGTCAGTCTATCTATTTTCGGCCAATTAGGCCTCATCATTGACCCTCAGATATTTTCCTAATTCAAAAATGGAATCAATGATCTCAAAGGACAGAAAATATATAAACTACACGATGATGGTGATGGGTAGGAAGACTTTTTAACGGCCACCATACATTTCCTTAACACCGGCTGTAGTGGTGTTAATAATGTTCTATAAAAGGGTTATCCTCTGGAAGCTAGGCCTATTTGAGATAGTGATATAGTCTTAGAGAAATATTTTCTGAACAGTTGTGGGTTAATTGTATCGATGCCTGATTATTGCATTCATTCTTTTTGGATTGTCACTAAATTTGGTATAGTTACGCGTTAATTGGAAGCATGGAATACACAGCAGATTCGGAAATTGTGGAGTGTACATTTTTTCTTGGTCATACTAGCTAGTTTCTGCCAATAAGGCCTTTTCAGTGATAACAGGTATTTTCAACATACTGCAGTTGCATCATTGATCGCAAATGATAGAAAATATTGTTTACACTATGAAGAAGGAAAGGAAGATTTTTTTTACGTCTTAAAGAAAGAGTTTGGCAATACTTTCTTCCATTTTAGAGCAGAGTACTATTAATAAGAGAGATAGAGAGGGTTGGTGCATACAGGTCCGTTTAAATTGATAGACTAGTGTAGTTTACATTACGAAAACACGCCTATACAAATACATTGTAAATTTGACCTCCTACATTTTAGACGACAAATTGTAATTTTTTGTTTATTTCTGCTCAAAATATAGATTGTTGGTAGTCGTTTGAACCGCCTCATCGAGCCGGTTCTCACGAGTACCCAAAATCTATATTTTAGAGCAGAAATAAGGAAAATAAGGTTTAACCCTGTAAACCCCAGTTTTACTATATAAAAGTGTGGTTCAAGGGGATCAGAATTATAGAGGCGTGTTTTCGTGATCTATTTTCGTGTCCTTTGTGATGTGGAATTTTAAAGGTTCGAGGGTCACTGATGAGGCCTCATAGACAACAAATAGCTAGTCTGACCCAGAAAACATGTACACTCCATATTTTTAGTTATGTGGTGTATTCCTTGCTTCCAAAGGATAAACCTTTTCTAGAACACATTTGTCTTGGTTTATCTAGATCCCCAGGTGATGCCTACACAATCAGATAGACCATCTCGATCAAAGTCGACTGATTCACCAAACTACGCCATAGTAATTGTGGTAGTCACAATAGTTTCAGCGTTACTTTCCACTTTAGGTAAGAATAACATAAGAATTAGACGACATTAACGAATGTCTTAAATCGGAAATAAGGAGAGCATAACGAAAATCCTTACAAAATCTACTTTTGACCTGTATAAAGCGTCGTTTATACGTAAATGATTATAAATGAAATGGCAACCAATTAAATACCTAACAAGGCGGTAATAAAGAGAATCTACTGGTTGTTTTGAATAGAAATACGATTCGACCGCTCTGGCGGCCAGTCTTTGGGATATTTGTCCAGAGCCCTCGATTCTGTTTCCTGGGTTGATTAAGATTACGAAAATAAATTGAAAATTTTACCACCAAATATCTTATAATTTTCTGATAAAAAAATTCTGATATTTTTCGTATTTCTGCTAAAACATTGATTGGCGGTTCTAACGAGTGCCCACAATCTATGATTTGAGCAGAAATATAACAAATAATGCACAGCCTTGTAAACCCCAGTTTCAGTATATAACAATGGGGTTTAAGGGGTCAAAATCATATTGGCGTGTTTTCGTGATGCGTTTCGAAACTTCTATGTGAAGTAGAAGTGGAGGCAATGATCAGGAATCGACACAATTAACCCACACCTCCCATCAGAGACACCAAAGGGGAAGAAACACGAACTTGAAATAACAGACGCTAATGGAAACATCAATAGCGGAAGTTACTTTCCCACAAAATGGCGAATTGGCTGCCGTGTCCTCTTCGTTGTTTTATCTCTGTGGTTGTTTGATTTTTGTGTTCACGGAGATGTTGCACTGATGAGTAAGGAGGCCTTCATGCGGACTGAACAAATTATTTGTCGAAATCTTATTTTGAAGTAAGGACGAGGATTGTGGCCATGTAAAATCGATTTAAGCCCCCATGTGGAATTCGTTTCGCTGACCGTTCCAAGGCGGTTCTTCTGTTGCGATTTATTTTTGTTATGATTAGTCTTTGGGTGTTTGTGTCGCTTATATTATTTAATTTTTGGATGGCCAATAGTCGGAAAGTGACTGTCCTTTTGGCTTTCCGCTGTTGGTGTTTCCATTAGGGTCTGTTGTTTCATGTTTGTTTTTCTTTCCCTTTGATGTCTCTGATGGGAGCTGTTGGTTGATTGTGCCGATTCCTGGTCATTGCCTTCACTTCTATTTTCTAATAAAAATCCGTGATATTTTCTTATAAATGCTAAAAACATAGGTTGTTCATTGAGGCGGTTCTAACGAGTACCCACAACCTGTCGCGGTTTATTTTTGTTATGGTTTGTCTTTGAATGTGTGTTTCGGTCATTTTGTGGGAAAGTAACTGTCCTTTTGGCTTTCCGCTATTGATGTTTCCATTGGGGCCTAGTTATTTTATGTTTGTGTTTCTTTTCATTTGGTGTCACTGCTGGGAGGTGTAGGTTAATTGTATCAATTCCTGATCACTGACTTCACTTCTTTTTTGCAAGGGGTATATTTCATTTTGCATATTTTACTAAAACATAGATTATTTGTAACGTGCACCAGTAATTTTTGTTTGAACTACAAATAAGAAAAATATTAAATCATATGACTGTATACTGCTAGTTCAAGAGATGTGAAAGACTACATTTTATCATATGACATCGCGTCCGAGTGTGTAATAACGCCATGTAATAAATTCGATAATCCACTAGTGGATTAACTATGCAAATTAGTTAGATAAGCCCCGTAACGTTACATGTACGACGTCCTTATCGACGTCGCGTTTAATGATAGCGCAATATTGACATTTTTGTAGAAAGTGGTGAATAAAATGCGTTTTAAATGTCATATGATAAATAGAATCTTGCATTCGTGCTCATGTATTATTGAATTTATTAAACTCGTTGAGGAAAAGGCATAAAATGCTCGACAAAGCCTCGCATTTTATCCCATTTCCCTCAACTCGTTTAATAAATGCAATAATACATGAACACTCATGTAAGATCCTCTATGTAGTCCATGGATGTGTTATCATAAGGTAGGCTGCTGTGTATATTTAAGAAATGAATTTTATTTTTCTGCTGTTCGTGAAAGTATGGACGCAGTGGGTCGCCTGCAAAGTAAATGAACAGGATTCATGTAAACTTTGCTAGCGACCCGCTGTTGTTCACACTTTCATGAACAGCAGAAAAATTAAGTTTATTTCTCATATTTACATTCTTTGCTCCTCATCACTGGGCGAAAAAATGCTTATGGGGCAAACTTTTAAAGCTGGAAAACAGTTACACGCTGTTTTTCTACAAAGAGCGGAACATCGTCTACATCGCCAACGCCCAATCAGATCGCTGATAACCTTGGTTCAGACTGACGTCGCTTGACATCAATGAAAATCACGTGACTCGATGCTTTCATGGAAGTATGATCTACATTGGTTTCTATAGGTTTATAAGGCTTTATACGTAGTATGACCCATCTTCTTTCTTATGAATGTTTTCATTGCTCTTAAAGGAACTCATTTTTGATTTTTATTTGCCTTCACTGCAGCTGGTGTTGTGCCGTGTGGCGGCCGTAAACCGTCTCCCCGTACATCAACCATAGTGCAGTTCATATTTTACGTTTGGTCCTTTGAGATCAGCTTGAATATTCTGAGAAATCAGAAATAAATTATTGGTTTAGACTCATATTCTAGACAGGTTTTTAATTATTTGGACCCCATTTTGATTTAAATCAGTCTTTGAATCGACTGCCTATTCGAAATTCGCAAAATTGCAGTATGTTTCCTCTGGCTTTCGTTGTCGGATCATTACAGGGTCACTGATGAGGCTTTATTAGCCGAAACTACGCAGTATGAACCATCTTTTTTCCTATGAATGTTTTCATTGCTCTTAAAGGAACTCATTTTTGATTTTTATTATAAGGCTTTACCCTAGAAATGTAAATATATGCATATACATTAGTATAACAAATAATCATCATTATTGCCTGTCTCCCTGAACGTTATCCAAAGCCCTGATGGTTTAGTTGTAACTCTCGCTGTCTAGCGCAAATGTTGCAAAATAGATCTTGAGAATTTGCATTCGGTAGAAATCAATCAGTTGCGTTTTTATTTCAGGTTTCTTCATATATAAGAGAATAAGGAAAAAGGGTAAGTGTTGCTCAAATTTCGAACAGCTAGTGCTTCTGTTACACATCCAGTACTGTTTAACTATGTTCCCATCTGCATTAGGCGAAGGTATCATAATTTTTCTAGGGATGCTTGTGGTACCTAGTAAAAAACTTTTACTGACCATTCAAAGGCGGTTTTCCTATTGTGGTTTATTACTGTAAGTTTATACTTGCATGTGTGTATTGCAAATATCATTTTTTGTTATATTTTGCATTGCCATTCGTCCATTTTGTAGGAGAGTAAATGTCCTTTTGGCTTTCTGCTTGTGACATTTTCATTTCGGTGAAGTTGTTTTACGTCTGTGTTTCTTTCCCTTTGAATACTTGGATGGGAGGTGTGAGATCGATTCCTTTTAATTGCCCTCACTTCTATTTTGCATCCGTGTGACATAATGCAATGTTTCATGTGATGAGTTACATTCCCCCAAAATGGCCAAACGGCTACCCAAAATAAAAGTTTTTTTGGTTTTCACGGAGATGTTGCACTGACGAGTTAGGAGGCCTTCATGCGGACTGAACAAATTATTTGTCTAAATCGCGACGGAAGTAAGGGCGAGGATTGTGGCCACGTAAAATCGATTTAAGCCCCCCCCAGTGGAAATCTCCCACTGACCGTTCCAAGGCGGCTCTTCTGTGGCGATTTATTTATGTTGTTGTTTGTTACTTACTGTGTGTATCACTTGTGTATTTTAATTTTGGATGGCCATATGGCCATTTTGTGGGAAAGTAACTGTCCTAATGGCTTTCCTTTGTTTAGGTTTCCATTATGGTCTGGTCGCTTAATGTTTGTATTTCTTTCCCTTTGGTGTCTTTTATGGGTGGAGTAAGTTAATTGTATCGATTCCGGATCTTTGTTTTACTTCTACTTTTCTTAAATCGTTTTTACTTGGCAACAATCCTCGCCTTAGGTCCTGTCGTGGTTTAGACAAACAATGTGTTTAGTCCGCATGAAATGTTTCTTAATCATCAATGCAACATCTCCAAGAGCATAAAATCAAACAAATACATGCAGAGATAAAACAGCGATAATGACTCGACAGCATGAAATAGCTGAAATGCGGCAGCAAAAGAAAAGCATCAGTTAGATTTCGGTTGGCCCGGCCAGAGACGGAGCACCAGGCGCCAGTAGACATTACTTAAAAAAACGTTTAAGTAAGGGTTGAGACCGGAGTCGTCATAGAATTCGAGGCCCGACACGCCAGTTGGCTATTGAAGAGGGTTGCAAAGTTAACCTCCATGATTGGGTTAACTACCATGGATGCAATCCGTCGTAAAGCATTTATGTTGTGCCCGATCTTTTTATATAGAAGAACCATTCTGCGAAATTGGGCACTGATATCATTGCAAACATATATTTCTCTGAATTCATATTTTATATGTAAGTCACCATGCGAATCAGGTAACGGTAGGTCATGTTGCAGAAGAGATTTAAGTCTATAAATGTGTGAAAAATCGTTGCGAAATATATAATACCGATGCCCCTAATTAAGAAGTTTATCAGTTAATTATCTATTACGAGTGTTGAGTGCAGTTACATGACTAGACTCTCTTGTGAGCCGGATCATTTGCAATATATAAACATCGCAGAATGCCACACGAGGAGCATTCCTATTCAAGAAAGGACACTTACAATTTCACAATAAAAATCATCGCGTTTATCATAAAGTTTTCATGAAACAAACACACCTGAAATAGATAAGGGTTTCATAAGAATGTGTTTATTCAATTTAAGTTCTGAAGGTTAACTTTGACTGATCAAAACATCGTAGTAGGTATTTTCAATATTTAATAAATCATCCAAATATCTAGACGTCGAGCTTAGAGCTTCAATAATTTGAGAGTGCTTTTCTACAGAAAGGGACATCATGAAGTCTCCTTATAACAGTAAAAGAGTACTTCAGACACAAGGAATGCTAAATTCATATCCCTCGGAATTCCCGTTAATATGGTGTAACTCAAATACCAAATATTACATTAATATTGTCAAACAGAAAGGCGAGAGCTTACCACCTTCTGGCATAACCATAATGTGGATTTTTTATGCTCTTTGGAAGTGTAAAAACATTTCTTACATTAAATGCAAGATAGAGAAAACATTCCCTCTGGAATGTCCACTCAATCAAATCATTATGCTTTTATTTTTTAAGATTAAGGGGAATGGGAACACCTTCAGGGGAGGCAACTCCTGCAAAAGTATTTTTGTCTCCCATGTCAATAGGGGTCAACTCTTAAAGGAAAGAATTTGCTCCTGAGGAGTAGACCCCTATTCCAGTTGGACAGAGTTATAGAAAAGCGAACAGGAAGTCCCGAAAATTGTCTCCCTAGAATACTAGAAAAATGTGCCAGGTGTTCCAATTCCCCTTAAGAGGTTATTTTTTATATACTACCCATTTTGTTTCAGCTGCAACATCCTGTTCATTCAAATTAAAAAAAAAAAAAAAAAAAAAAAAAAAAAACATTTCCAAAGTGTCAGATTAAAAGGTTTTGCTTTACCGCTCTGACTTTGATGGCAAGAATATACGCCATTTGTCACGAAGCACATTGATGACAAGTCAATCGCCTTTGACAGTCAAGGGTGCCTACTTTGCACTTATGACCTCAAAACAGTACAGTGCCTGATGTGAATTTCAACATGACGCAATATTTTTGGTGTTGTTGGTGGAACATTGACCAATCAGAGATCATCACTGACACGTGGGTGTGCTCTTGATCTAGTACCGTGAATCTTTCAATTGTCAAAAGATTTCAGATAAAAGAAACTTGATACACTGAAAAGAAACAATTGACAACAGTGAGAGGAATGGAATGTTGCAGCTGAAACCAAATGGGTTCTAAATGTTACAAACATAGGCTGTGGGGTTTTCTTGGACCGGGCGATTCTGGAGAGCACCAATCTCCTATGTACTGAAATAGATTTTAAAAATAATGTTTATCATTGTAAATATGCCCTGAAAGAGTTGCCCACTGGAAGCATGGAATATACCGTAGAACTGAATATTGGAAATTGCAAAAAGCCCTCTGGACCGAACAAGCTAGGTTCGGCGTTTATGGCCTCATCAGTGACCGTCAAACAGTTTTAAAATTCCAGATTGGAGACAATAACCCCAAAGGACTAGAAAATATTATCTACAGAATGATGAAATAGAGAGGGACTTTGCACCTTCACACCAGATTTCTGCATAAAGAGGAGTTCACGCGGGTGTTCATTTGTTACAGTGTGGATGCTTTGCTGACTCCTGAAATTTAAGTTTGCAAACTGTGAATATTCAGACAAAATATAAATCATCACGAAAACACGCCTATATAACTTTGATATTCTTGAACCCACTTTTATATAGTAAAAGCTGGGGTTTACAGGAGTCATCTTTTATATTTCTTATTTCTGTTAGGCAGTTCTACGAGTACCCGAGTACCCACAATCTATATTTTGAGCAGAAATAAGAAAAATATCATAATTTTTCATCGTAAACGTTTCTTTTTATCGGCTGTAAAGTTTACAATGTATTTGTATAGGCGTGTTTTCGATATATATAGATAGTGCCGGTTTTGAGGTAATCTGTTAAAAACCCTCACAAATCACCTCTTCAACCAGCACTATCTATATATAAACACATCTTACCACATATATATTTTACCGCAGTATTTTGAGCAGACAGATAAACCGACTATTACATGTCAATTTATCTTTACCACACTGATAGTTGGACATCAAAGTCCAAAAGGGAAATCACCTACGGACTATTTCAGTATTTAGAAAACCATTCACTGGACAAAAAACTAGTCATTTATTTACGTTCAATTTCTTACTATTCTAGTACAAGCCGTGATAGCCGAGTGGTCTAGATGTTTGGACTGTAAATGGTGGGGCATGAGTTCGAATCCCGGTAATGACATAAAAATCTTTTTATAATGGAACATTGAATAAAAATGATGACAGCGTAATCGGTTTCAATAAAAAGCGTTTCTAAGCGATAAAAATGGGTTAAAAAAAAGAAAAAAATACAAAAAAATCCTGATAACACTGTAATCGGTTTAATTAAGAAAGGTTACTAAGCAACTCGTAGAGAACAACAAATAATTAAAAGTAATATCCAAAATCTGCTCCGATAAAAGTCGCGGATAGACACTATATAGAAACATATTAAAAAGAATTTTGAAAATTCCACTTTGGGGCAAAAACTTTAACCCCTCCTGAAAGTGCCTTTACATAATCCAATGACCACCAGATTTTGCACATATAACAAGACTTTAAGGCTGTATAACATATTAAAATTCCAAGTTCCTATGACAACTTTTGGAATTTCAGAAAGTCTTTGAGTCTTCCTAAAAGTGGAATCCCATCAACCGATTAGTCTCAAATTTTGCATATGTATTTGGGTTGCATATATACATATTATCACAAAATTTCAAAGTTCTAGCATCATTTTGGAATTTCCTGCAAGTCTTTGAATTGTTGTAAAATAACATTGGTTCAACTAATTACCACCAAACTTTGTACATATGTTTCAACATACAAAATGCACATTCTTATAACATTGTAGATCGGAAGTGAAGCAAAAAAAAATATTAACTTTCATATTTTGGTGGTGGGTCATTTACTATTGTAATTTTATTGAATAAAATCAAGCATTTTCTATCTTTTTTTTCATTTCATTCTTCGCTTGAGCCTTACCTTCCTCAATAAGTTTCTTTCTCTCACTTTCACTCAATCCTGTTTGTTTTGAATGTATATTGTCTTTGAGTTTATTATATTTGTCCAACTCATCCAACACAAGTTTAAATTCATTCTCAGATATCTGTCCGTCTGTCAAAGCCTTAGAAATCAAATCCTTTATACTATTCAACTTACTATCAGCAATAGTTTTAATCTCATAATGTTTCTGTGCTTTTGAAGTCATTTTACGCCTAATTAGTTTAACACACACACCCAAACTCCCACACACAACAGCACCAATCTCTAAAGGCAACATAATTGGAACAGTTAATCCAACACCTGCCAAAATAACACTTGTTGATATCAAACCAGTATCAACTCCATCAGTAATATTTATTCCACGTTTGTATTTTTTGTATAATGCTTTTCTCACATCTCTCTCATTAATTAACGTCTTCTCTATCTCAGATATCTTCTGTAATCTATAATTTTGCCCATCTTCAATAGGCAACTCTGGATATAGCGGTGCATTAGGTTGTTTCATTTTTTTCTTGATAACATATATTTTTTTATTCAATAAATAATTCAATTATCATCGAAGCCACAGTATTAACACATGTAGCATTATTAGTCTGACAAACAAAAGCAATTGCATCACCAGCCTCAACCTTTAACGGTGTAGCAAAGTTATCGTGTTTTCTTAAAATATTATTCAATGATATATCATATCCTGCTTGTGGATTTCCATTAATTGCAATCGCCACAGACACATCGCCTTTTGTTCTTTTACTCGACAGTCCAACACCTATTATCTGGCCAGGAAAGTTCATCACATATCCAACACCTACTTCTCTACCACCATTTCCAAAGCCAAACACTTCATTCTTCTGTAAGGAACCTTTACTCTCCGCACAAATGCTTATCAATTTTCTGTCTGACATATTATCAACCTTATTATATAATAATCGATGATTGACATACATATCCCGAAATCTATCTTGAAGTCCTGTATGTCTATCATTCAATGTATTTATTTGTGTAAATGCTTGACTTCTCATATTAAATATTTCTTGTTTCAGCCCCAATGCATCTACGTGTTTTCTCTTAGCACCAAATATACTCATTTTTTTTATTATAATTATATAATTTCCAAAACGCAATTAATTGGTAGATGATTAATTACCTTGTTGTTATTTTCATCCCTGATTTCTAATTTCAATTCTGCTATAGCATCATTCACCAAACACTTATATTCTGGATGCTCAAATCTCACTGTTGTTATCTCTCCAAACTCTTTATTTTCCACTGGAACAACAGCCAACACAGTACTCGGCATACCATCTAAATAATTATTTGAAGTATTAATCTGTTCCAAATGAACATACAATGATTTATAAACAGCAAAATCTACAGCTCTCTCACCATAATGAGTTTCATTAACAGCAAACTTTCGCTTATTTCCAAACCCCAACATTTGTTTTAAGCCCTTGCTTATCTTCAATTCATCCGGTGTAATTAAAGAAGCAATTCCATTTGTTTCATTTACAGATAATGTAATATTATTACTTTGAAATAAATCTGCTATTTGTTGGAAACTATAATAACCATCTATAATCTTATGAGGTCTCTCTTTAGTCTTCTGCAAATATTCATCAACAACATTATACCATCCAACACCATATGTTATAGATTTCAAACCAATACGTTTATTCCCATCTCTGTTATCAATGTATTGTTGCAAGTTTATTGTCTTGTCAATATTCGAAATTGTATGATACATTTTTATTTTTTATATATAATCAATAATAAAAATGATACCTAAAGAATTCAAGTACAATCCCAATGCATCATATAACCCCAATACTAAATATACCGAAAAGAATATTGAACTTATAAAACAAACGATTTATGTTAATAAAGATGACCATTTTCCAGTAACGTTTCCCGACTTATTTCAAAACTATCAAAATCCAACATTACACACCAATGAACCGTGGAATACATGGCTTCATTCATCATTTGACTGGTGGCAATGTCAATTAAATTTTGCTGTTTGGTGTGCCACTACAGGATGTGGTGTAAGTTATCAAGATCATTTGCAAAACACTTCAGGACTAACTAAAACAATATATACATTTCATGTTTATTATTGTATTGCTCGTATTTTGAAAGAACTTAAAACACCTTTACCAACAGATGAATCATTTTGTTATTACAAAAATCCATACGACAAAGCTGTCTATCAAAAGTTATGCAATGAATTCAATGTTTCACCTAATACAGATTGGAGGCAAAAATTAGAAAGTAGTTCTAAATGCAGTGGTCTAGGGAGTTACACACAATATTTTAAACCAAGTGGAAAATATAGACAAGAACATCGAAGTGAAGGTCCATTCTTTAATCTAAATGATAAAATAGAACATACAGTAGATATAAGTGACGCCTGGACAATGTTTATATTAGACAAATCAGAAGGATTAACAAAAACAGGTATTGAACGAATTAACGAAAGTATTAGAATGTTTGTATGGGCACTATTAGCAGCACAATCTCAAACACGTGTAGAAATTCTAAAAATAGGCACAGGATTTGATGCTCAGAAACAATTTCTTGCTAACATTGAAGACGCTATTAATAGTCCAGTTGATTTACCAAGTCAAATACAAAGATATCAAAACACACTCAAATATGCAAGAAGTAAAGTAGATTTTGTTTATGGTATTGGATTATATATGTCTCCCTGTGATATGGTTTTACAAGTTGGTACTATCGCTGGATATAATAATAAAATTGTAATTGCAACAGAAAATCAAACACTTGGTTTCAATAGTGATGTAAATGTTAAACCTGTTGCATCTGCTACACAACCTGCAACTATACAAGGCACACAAACAAAGAAATCTCTACCAGATTATCATCAACAAGCAGTTGATTATGCAAAGAAACACAATCTGTCAAAAAGTTGGGTTGATGGTGCTGGTACCTCCGATGCTAGAATAGCAGATTGGTTTAATCATCACAAACTTGCTAACCAATCTACTACAAAGAAATCTCTACCACAATCTCTACAAGGCACACCAACAAATAAATCTCTACCACAATCTCATCAATCTCTACCAGAAAAAAAAGAAGCCATACAACATGAAGACAACAAAACAGCATTAATAGTAGGAAGTATAGTAATTGGACTATTAATTATGTATGAAATTTATTAAGTTCTTTTTTTTCTTATAAACTCTCTCGCAGATGCATATAACAATCCAGCAACCAATACAACTAATGCCCATAAATGTTCTCCAAACCAACCAACAACTTTACCCGCAGAAGACAACAACCAAGACACAATAGAACCAATAACACCTGGTAATGCAGTAGCTACTTTTCCTGCAAGGGTAGAAAGTAATTTACCAAGATTTGATAATTGTTTCTTAACCCAATCTTTAACACCACCTTTTGGTGGAGAAGGAGGGGTTGAAGTAGTACCACCACCAGTAGGAATAACAGCCTCAACAATAACTCCAATAATCATTCCAAAAGCGGTTAAAATACTAACAATTGTAATGCCTTGTTCTCTGAATAATGTTCTAATTCTTTCACCCAATGTAGTGTCTTCTTTTAATACTTTGTTTATAGTCTCTTTGATTCTATTTACCTGACTACGTAGTTTTTCTTTATTAACATTAATAACTTCCAATCTTGCACTTCTCTCACTTTCTAACTCTTTGATTCGACTACTTATCCTTTCTATTTGAAATTCATCATTGTCTGCTTTGGCTTGTTCTAATTTTGTATTTTCTTTTGCTAAGTCTTTATTTGTTTCATTCAGTTTTGCCAATTCATTTGCTATCTCTTCTTTGACTGTTGTCATTGCATTTGCTATTCCATCAATCTCTCTTTTTGTCCAATCTGTTTGTGTTTCTTGTTCATTAGTAAATGATGTCTCCAATGTTTTCACAGCAGTTTCTACATCAACTGTTGTATTTAATAGTTCTTGAGTTTGTTCTTGTGATGATATATCTTGTAAAGGTATTTCTTCTTCTGTTTGTGTTATTTGAGTTCTCGTTTGAAGTAATTGTGTGAATGCTTTTCTACCTTCTTTAATTCTTGTAGCAGATGGTTTAAAATCATCTACACCTAATACATTCCTAACAAAATCAACACCATATTTCCTTTGCAAAGTATTAAATGATAAAAATGTTGCTATTTCATCTGGTGCATTGGAACGATAATATGTTAATGCAATATTCTTTCCACCTTCATCTTTAACATATAACATTGGTCTCCCTATATCATCTTTCTTGAGAGACAAACCTTTGATTTTACGTTTAGGTTCTTCATTCCTTTCGTAAAATCTATCTATCATGTTTTGACCTATGCTATTACGCAGAGTTTTCCAATCATCACCGGTTAAATCATTCAAACCAGCAAACTGACTATTTAATGTTCTCTGAAACTGCTCTTCATCTGTAAAAGATGTTTCTGCTTCTTCATCATAATCCTCCCTGTCATACTCAGGATTTTCATATTCAGCCATTATTTATTTATTATTTAAAAATATTTTTTTATCTTTTAAAAAAATGTCAGCTTACGGAGATAAACTAAACCCTTACAGAAAATTAAGAGAACCACGAGGTGTGAGAGGTATCCGTCAAAGTGTAGTAATAACAAATAACCCTTCAACTATTGACCAAAATCAACAATTATTAGTGAGATTTCCTAATCTAAGTAGTAATGATGTTATTGTTCCCGGAACAGTCAGATTAGCATTTGAAATTGAACTAACCTCTAAAGATGCAAATGCAACTATATTTCAAAACATAGGAAGAGCAATAATTAAGAAAACAACAATTAGAATAAGTGGAAATGAAGTTATGTCCATTGACGATAGTGACATCTATCATTGTTATATTGATTTATGGAAAGTAGAAGTAAAACAAAGATCAGGAATTGATACAATTAACTTACTCCACCCATAAAAGACACCAAAGGGAAAGAAATACAAACATTAAGCGACCAGACCATAATGGAAACCTAAACAAAGGAAGGCCATAAGGACAGTTACTTTCCCACAAAATGGCCATATGGTCATCCAAAATTAAAAGACACAAGTGATACACACACTAAGCAACAAACAACAACATAAACAAATCGCCACAGAAGAGCCGCCTTGGAACGGTCAGTGGAAGATTTCCACTGGGGGGCTTAAATCGATTTTACGTGGCCACAATCCTCGCCCTTACTTCCGTCGCGATTTAGACAAATAATTTGTTCAGTCCGCATGAAGGCCTCCTAACTCATCAGTGCAACATCTCCGTGAACACAAAAATCAAAGAACCACAGAGGTGAAACAACGGTGAGGACTCGACAGCAAGAAACCACTGAAATGCTGGAGCAAAAGAAAACCAACAGTTAGACTCCGATGGGCCCGACCAGAGACAGAGCATCAGGCACCAACCAACATTACCTTGAATTAGATCTCTCTAATTCTCAATAAGCCTTTACGTTGGAGCCGTCATAGAATCTGAGGCCTGACCCACCGGCGTGCAATTAAAGAGGGAAGCAAAGTTGCCAACCGTGATTGGGTTAACTACCATGCATGCAGTCTGTCGTATAATATCCATGTTGTACCCAATCTTTTTATATCGAAGAATGATTTTACGAAATTGGGTGCTGAAGTCATTGCGGTTATATATTTTTCTGAATTTATATACTAAGTCACCATAAAATTCGGGTTCCGATAGACCTTGTTGCAGAAGAGATTTAAGACTATTACAGAACGTGTAAATATGGTATATCAAGGCGTTGGCAAAGAGAACATGTTGAGACATAGAGTGGGTGCAGGAAACGCAACAGCAGATAAAGAAGATCAAGCCATCGCAAAAGCATATGGAAACAGGTTTTGCATCCCACTTGATTTTGAATTATTGGAAACCCATATGCCATTTTATCAAGCAGGATTAGGAGATAGACTTGAATATGAACTTACATTCAATGATTATAATAAAGTAATTAAATCAGGCGATGCAACTTCAACTTATACAATCAAAAATATTTGTTTGGAATTTGATATTGTTTCTGATACTGAATTAGCAAGACAAATAAGACAGCAAGTTGATGGTAAAATGGTTATTTTGATTGCAGTGCAACGAAAGAACTAACAAAGAAAAAAGATATGTTATCAGAATTAGCATTTTCTGGTAGGCATGCAGAACAATCAGTGTGGGTTATTTCGCAGAGATATAATTCTGTGTTAAAAGATTTAAGAGAACAAACAAAATGGCTATGCATGTTCTACACAAAAGATAGAGATAGTTTTGAAAATTGTTTAAGAGAGAATGATGTTATTCCAACTTTGGAAGAACGACAGAGAATAAAAGAAGAACTGAAAAAAAGAAGCATCGTAAGTTAATTTTGAAGACTGACCAGCCTACTGGTTATTGGTTGGTTGATTGATTATTTTTTTAGCAATGATTAAGTAATGTTTATGCAATGATTAAGTAATGCTTATACAATGCTGTAGCAAATCTTAAGTAATGCTTATGCAATGTTTTAAGTAAAATAGCAATACTAAAAAACAATGCTGTTAGAAATATTATCAATCACTGCAATCTTATCAATAATCATAACAAACACTGCAATCTTATCAATAGTCGGATATGCGATGTTTTATTTTTTAAAAATAAAAAATAAATTACATAAAATAAAAATGAATGCTGAAGAATTATTACAAGACATTGAATGTGAAAGCACAGAAAATAATGAACAAGAAACAAAACGTGAGCGATTATCAGCCATTGTTGCTGGTGGTGGTAGTAAGCAGTATCTTGGTAAAGACTTACAACTATCAGACATTGATACAATGACAGCAGAACAAATAAACAAACTTTACTGCAGATATGAAGCAAGATTGGGAGCAAGTATGACTAAGACATTGGGTAATTCTTTCATTAGCTTATACGTGATGGGTGTATCAAAGTATTTCAATGTTGTTAATCCACCTAAACTGATACAAGACTTAGAGGAAGACCCTTTTATCAATCACGCTTTGACAAGTTCGTGTTGTGAATTGTATTATAGATATGGAATGTACCTTGCTCCATTAACTGCAATGCTAACAACAGCAAGACATATTGATTTTAATAAAAAAGAAAATATCTCCTTAGAAAAAAATGAGTGATACTGAAGTTAAAACAAAAGACCCAAGACGAGTAGTTGCTGGTAAGAAAGGTGCAGAAGCAAGAAAAAGAAATGCAGAATTAAGAAGAAAGGAGACTGAAACTATAAAGAAAGAAAACATGGAATTAAAATCTATAACAAAAGATGATGATGTCGGCTCTCCAAATTCACAGAATATAAATATATACAAAAATTATATACCATTATGCATAACAGTTGGAGTTGTTGGAATAGGATTGTATATGTACAAGTCTAAACAAGTTGTACCACAACAACAACCTATGATGCAACAACCTGCACCTATTATACAACAAAAAGAAATTGACCCATTTGAATTTAATTAATTTAAAAAAATAATATTCTCATTAAAAAAAATGACAACCTCAATAGACGGAAAACAAATTGCAAACATGTTATATCATGCTGGAGTGGAAACTGTATTAACTGTTGGATATTCAGAATTAGGTAGAAAACTATTGAAAAGACCAGCACCAAAAGTAGATTTTAATATGACAGATATTGGTATGTTGTCCATTGATATATTACTTGCAATGGCAACAAAGGATATGCTTGTTAAGCAAGGTATTATTCCTGCAGATATTATGAAGTAATTTTAATATTTTTTTTTTTCATTATATAAAAATGGCAAGTGCAGTAGCATTAATGGTTGGAGGAGCAATTACAAACGCCTTAGCCTTTTCAGGTAGTAATTATTTATTTTCACATATGGGTAGTAATAGTGATGAAGAGAGAAAACGACATGATAAAGCGATGGAACAATTAGAATCAGCAACAACTGCATGGAATGAGAAGAGAACACAAAGATTGGATTTTATTAATGAGCAACTGAAGAAGGAACATCATGCTGTGGATGAGTTCAGTGATGCTGACACTGCTTTGAAACAATATTATTATATTACAGGAAAACAATTGCCAGATAATTTATCCACACCATTACCACCAAAACCTACATTGAGTGATTTTTACACTCCATCAGAAGACCAGAAAAATAGAGAGATTGCATTTGTTGTTGGTGGTATGGCATTGACAGGATTTGTTGCTTGGAAGTTGATGTAGGTAAAAAAAAAATTATTTTTTGACATAATCTTTCTTTGGAAAAACTAAATCATAAGCATGATATTTATTTTTTTTATTATTCTTACATGGTTTCAAACCAAGTGGTCTTACATAAAATGGTGGTTCTTTACCTTCTATCTTCTTTGTGAGATGTGCAGGACTCCATACTTCACCATTGTCTTTGAGAGTTAAAATTACACTCACACCATTGTCTGTGTTAATTTCTCTGTAGTCGGTGATTGTATAAATGTTGTTGATTTCTAAATCAGTCCATTTCTTTGTGTCAAATTGACTTTGTTCCTTTAACAGCTCTTCAAACTCTTCTTTTGTAGGTGTATAGTGATCATCAAGCAATTGTGCTATATTTTGCGTTTGTGCATTCTTTGACATCTTTTTATATATAAATATTTTTTCTTAAATATAAATAAATGGAGAAGATATACTATAGTCCAAAAGGTTTCTGGAAAGGACACTCAGCTGTTGGTAAGTTAGCAAAAGAAGCAAAGGTTAGTCAGAAACAAGCATTAGAGTTCTTAAAGAAACAAGCAGTATGGCAAATATATTTACCTGCACCTAAGAGAATAATAAGACCAAAATTTGATGTGTCTGCAGAGAATGAAGTTCATCAGGCTGATTTGTTGTTTTTACCTCACGATACTATTGGTAGGAAGACATACAAGTATGCATTGACAGTGGTTGATGTTGGAACAAGATATAAAGAAGCCGAACCTTTGACGTCGAAAGATAGTAAAGAAGTTGCAAATGCTTTTGAGAAGATTTATAAAAGACATTTGAAGTATCCTAAACTATTGCAAGTTGATCCTGGTAGAGAATTTATGAGTTCCGTTTCAACTTTGATGGAAAAGCATAATACCAAAATAAGAAGAGATAGAAAAGAAATACACAGAGACCAAGGAATAGTAGAAAGATTTAATAGAACCTTAGCAGAAAGATTGTTTGGTTATCAGTATGCTAAAGAGATTGATACTAAAAAAAGAAACAGAGAATGGGTTAAGAGATTATCTGATGTTATTAAAGCATTAAATAAGGAGACGAAAAAACCTCCTCCAATTATAACAAGAAAAGTTGATGCTGAAATTTGTCCTTATGTAAATGTTAGATATTTGTATCAACCTGGAGAATTAGAAGGTGGTGGAAAGAGAAGGGCTACTGACCCAGTATGGTCTGTTGATATTCATAAGATTGACTATCATATTATAACGCAGGGAATAAGAGTTTATTATTTGAAATCTCCTGCACCTAAGAGAGGGTTTGTCAAAGAGGAATTACTTATTGTTCCGGCTGATACCCATACGCGTATGTCGTAATGCCATCGTCAGTTATGTATCTTTTTGTGTCTAAAGGAGAAAGTGAAGTCTTATTTACTTTTAATCCATATATGTTGTGATGCATTGAGCGTAGCATGTTCATTGAGTGTGTGTATTTCTTTTTGTTGAATAATGCATCTCTGTAGTTTTCAAAATTGATTTGTTTTTTGATTACATATTTTTTTGTTCCTTTCGCTTTTTTGATGACTTGTTCATCTGCTCTTAATACTGAATATAGTTTAGGACGAAGACCAATATATTCTGATATTGGAACACCAGCACATTCATCCTTCATCTTACCTATGACCTTCTTGTTTGTTTCATCGTATAGTGGATGTTCTTTTGGATAATCAGAGAAATCGTATTCATCTTTCATTTCAGACATATCTTTGTAAGCATCTTTGGTTTTGATATCTACTAATAAACTGTCTGTGTCGGTGTATAACAAGGTGCAGTTATTACCATACTTCTTTTTCAATGTATTATAATACCAATCATACATAAGATGTTTTGATAAATCTAAAACACAGAAGCCAACATATATTGGTTTATTGAGAGTTAATCTTGTTTTATTCACTTGAATGGCAGATAACTCATTAGAGAACTTTATTCTACGATTGAAGTTTGGTTTGGCTATTATCTTGCGGATTTTTTCATTTTCACTGCCATCTGTTTTGACTAATTTAATATCAACTCTTTTACGTATGTTTTCCATTGTTTTGCCAAATACTGAGTTGTTCATAAGTTTAAAGAAATCTTTTTCAAATGTAGTCTTTGCTTTTTTACGTAATTCTGTATTCAGACGTATGTAAGGTTCCATCCAAGGTTTCTCATCAAATTCTAATATTCTGTGTATTTTTGTTATTTTCATACCAAGTTGTTTGTATAGTCTTAAGTTTTTGTAATGTACTACATATTTCTTCTTATCCATTAGATTGGGGACAAGTTTTTCTGTTTTTAACATACTATTTTCAATTAGTTCATTTTGATAGTCGGATAACCATTCTTTTTTAATTGCTAATTTTTCAGGTGCAAGTGGATAGTCATTATGTAGTTTATGTAAATGTTTGGGGTATTCTAAATCTACTTCATATATTCTTCCTCTACCTTTTTGTAATTTTGGAAGTTTTCCATCTATTAAATCTTTATTAGTTATCCATTTGAAACCACCAAATGGAAGTGGTTGGCTCATTGAATGACCATATAAATTATTTTCATCTAAATACATTATGTAATTGTCTTCTTCATTTGGATTATAATCTGCTACATATTTATTGTTTGCTTTTGCGTGTCTTTTAGAAACCATACTTATTCCACCTCTCATTCCTTTTTCAATGAAAAGATGCATATCCAAATCTGATAGAAGTTGTAATTCTATTTCTGTGTATTTTAGAAGAGCATCCCAAGATAGACCAGGTGCAGTGTAGTAATGTAGAGGGTCAAGTTTATAGTTATTCATACAGGTTTCTCTAAACTTTTGAAAAACATCTGCAAGTAAGAGAACATCTGTTTTGAGGTATAAGTCATGATAATCACCTAATGTTTTACAGTTAAATTGTTTCCATACTTTTTGAGCGTGTTCATAGTCTTTTTGTTTGATACTTTCATCTGTAAGACTGCTGTAGAATTTGTCTATGGGTGGTAGTTGTGTTTCATCAAATCTATCAAAACTATCAATGTATTCATATGGATAGATACCTTTACGAGCAAGAAGATGTGAGTTAGTTGTATGTTTTACAGTTAATGGTAAGTCTGATTTGTTGAGTTTTTTATATCTTGTATTGTGACATTTTTTACATTTCGCTGTTAATAACCAATTTTCATTGATGTTTATTTCTTCTGTACCTTTACATTTTTCACATTCTGTCTTTACACCAATTGCTCCATCTACCAACTTTTCAAGAGAGGAAGCCATAAATTGAAAACTGTCTAAGAATTTCAGTTGTCCAATACTGAATGAGATGAATTTCTCTGCATTATTTGCAATACAAGTAATGTTTCCACTTGCTTTGTGTATTTTCTGCATTATTAGATGGCTATCATAACCTTTTAAGTTGTGGAAGATAACTGGAATTTTGGTTTTATTTGGTTTGATTGCAAGTTTGAGATTACAGGATTTGTGTGCTGGTCCTCTATATTCTCCTGTGAAATGACAGTGGTCTTTTACTTTTGGATTCTTTTCATTATTAATTTCTTTTTCACATATCCAACAATGGGAAGCATTTTCATAATCTTGTATGTTCTGTTCTGTTGGCATTATTAATGGTTTAGGATGTCTAAAGATGTTGTTGATGTTATTCACTTCACATTTTAAATGATTTAGAAAAACCTCTGCAACATCTTCACCTCTGTATATTACTGGTTTGTCTGCTTTACCATCATATCTAACAACTTGATATCCAAATCCACACGCTTCGTGTTCGCTTGTTATTTCTGATTTATCTCCTTTTTGTTGTGATTTGGGTTTGATTTGTGCTTCAAAGTCAGCATAGATAACATATGGAACGGGCATTTGATTTTGATGGTTTTTAAACTTGATAAGACCTTTTGATGGCATTTCTATTCGCATTGGAGATTTATTTATGCCTTCACAGTCTTCTTTATGTTTGATTAGTAGGTCTTCTCTTGTAAAACCATAAAGACATCTATCACAGAAATGTGTTTTATGTTTGTGTTTATTGTTCTGATTGTAAAGTAATCTATTAAGGTTTTTAATAAAACAGTAGTGATATTTTGTTTTTGACTCATCAGGAGGATAGTCATCAGGATTATAATCTTCATCTATCATTTCTTCTTCACTATCATCAATTTCCTCTTCAACATCTTCAGTTATCAAAAGCAGATTAATTCGTTCTTTTTCATTTGGTTGATTTGAAATATGATATGGAAATATAGTAAGTTTCTCTGTCTTTTTTGTTAATGTGTATCCATAAACATTGATTGCTATATTGTTTTGTTTCTCAACTTTTGGTATTTGTGAGATTGGTGTGGGAAAGTCTATTCCTTCCATATTTAATGTGCCTAAATATTTACGATAACTTAATAACTTACTTGGATTGTTTTTGTTTGGGTATTTAGAAGCAAGTATATGCCATTCTAAACATCTATCATCATCATTTGATAAATTAATTATTGCTTTTTTATTTGCTATTGCACTTGGAAGAGAAATATACGAAGAACCTTTGAGTGGTTCATATTTTGCTATATTAAGATAAAGTTTGATACAATGGTCAATTTCTAAACCCGTTGCGGTATTTGTGAATTTTTCAATCCATGTTTGTATATAAGTTGTTTGTTTGTTATAGTTTTCATCTAAATTATTTCCATCAAGAACTGCACATTGTTCTCCGTGTGATGCACCGGTAACTTCTTTTCTTTCACCATTAAGTTCATCTTTAAAAAACTTTATAGATAACCCAATTGAAAATTTAATACCATTGTATTCTTTAATGTTTTCATTAATTTTATCTATAATGACAGATTTTTTATCATTAAACAAAATATTTGGGTCTTTATATTTATGAGCATCTATTTCATACGCTTTGAAGTAATTGCATAATGGTTTATCAACCAGTTTCAGAACATTTTTCTCTTTAGTATCTTCATCATTAATTTTTTCACTTGTTTTAACAGCATTTTGTTGCTGTCGTTTTCTTATCTTTTTATCTCTACGTCTTTTACGCAGATTTTCCAATGTAGAAGTTTGTTGTAGTGCATCACTCTTCTGTTTCTCAATATCTAAGGATTTAAGACCCTTGTCTAAAGCCTCATCACTAATTCTTCCTTCACTATGCAATTGTATTAGTCTCTCTACAGAACTCATTTTTTTGTTTTCTTTTAAACTATAAAAAAAATTTTTAAATATAATAATAAAAATGGATATAGAAAAAGCAAAGATGCAAAATATATGTGCTATGTTGCCGTTAGGTTCAAATAAACCATGTAAAAACAAATCAGTAAAGCATTCTATATACTGCAAGGCTCATAATTTTATTATAAAACATAACAAAAGTAAAGTAGTGAAATGTTTACAATGTGGTAAAGGTACTACAGCAAAATATCAAATCTGTGATAAGTGTGGTGGAAAGAATTTTAGAGAAAAACAGAGATATTTTAACTCTATAAAACCTTTTAAGCAGGAAATTGCAAGATTGAGTATGATAGAGTGTTGAGGATGATTCAGGACTGAAAGAGAACATACATTCAAAACATTCAAAACTGAGTGAAAGTGAGAGAAAGAAACTTATTGAGGAAGGTAAGGCTCAAGCGAAGAATGAAATGAAAAAAAAGATAGAAAATCCTTGATTTTATTCAATAAAATTACAATAGTAAATGACCCACCACCAAAATATGAAAGTTAATATTTTTTTTTTGCTTCACGTCCGACCTACAATGTTATAAGAATGTGCATTTTGTATGTTGAAACATATGTACAAAGTTTGGTGGTAATTAGTTGAACCAATGTTATTTTACAACAATTCAATGACTTGCAGGAAATTCCAAAATGATGCTAGAACTTTGAAATTTTGTGATAATATGTATATATGCAACCCAAATACATATGCAAAATTTGAGACTAATCGGTTGATGGGATTCCACTTTTAGGAAGACTCAAAGACTTTCTGAAATTCCAAAAGTTGTCATAGGAACTTGGAATTTTAATATGTTATACAGCCTTAAAGTCTTGTTATATGTGCAAAATCTGGTGGTCATTGGATTATGTAAAGGCACTTTCAGGAGGGGTTAAAGTTTTTGCCCCAAAGTGGAATTTTCAAAATTCTTTTTAATATGTTTCTATATAGTGTCTATCCGCGACTTTTATCGGAGCAGATTTTGGATATTACTTTTAATTATTTGTTGTTCTCTACGAGTTGCTTAGTAACCTTTCTTAATTAAACCGATTACAGTGTTATCAGGATTTTTTTGTATTTTTTTTCTTTTTTTTTTAACCCATTTTTATCGCTTAGAAACGCTTTTTATTGAAACCGATTACGCTGTCATCATTTTTATTCAATGTTCCATTATAAAAAGATTTTTATGTCATTACCGGGATTCGAACTCATGCCCCACCATTTACAGTCCAAACCATCTAGACCACTCGGCTATCACGGCTTGTACTAGAATAGTAAGAAATTGAACGTAAATAAATGACTAGTTTTTTGTCCAGTGAATGGTTTTCTAAATACTGAAATAGTCCGTAGGTGATTTCCCTTTTGGACTTTGATGTCCAACTATCAGTGTGGTAAAGATAAATTGACATGTAATAGTCGGTTTATCTGTCTGCTCAAAATACTGCGGTAAAATATATATGTGGTAAGATGTGTTTATATATAGATAGTGCTGGTTGAAGAGGTGATTTGTGAGGGTTTTTAACAGATTACCTCAAAACCGGCACTATCTATATATATTTTCGTAATGAAAATAGATGTAAAGACAATGATCAGGAATCAATACGCTTAACCCACACCTCCCATCAGAGACACCAAATGGAACGAAACACAAGACTGGGCACACACACATACTTGTCTAAATCGTCATTATACGTATAATCATATTCTAGTTTACACAAATACGTTTTACGAGGTGATAGAGATTAGATATCCTTTCTTTGACAGGCTGTCCGCGGCTTATACACGGTCATGCTGGCCAGCCAAACAACCGACAGTTCTTATCAGGTATGTGATATTTTATTTAAAAGAGAATCAAAGCCAACTGCCAACACGGGTGTATCAATTGTTTATGAATGAAGACTGAACAAATGATGTTTAACTAAATATGTTCTACGAAAGGATAACCGTAAACGTAGAATGAGTCAAATAGAGTGAAGGCAAAGATCAGGAATCGATATAATAAACGCACAGTTCCCATCAGAGACACCAAAGGGGAAGAAAAACAAACATGAAATAACTAGACCCTAATGGAAACATCGATAGCGGAAAGCCTGGCTATCCAAAACAAAAATATATAAGCGATACACATACTCCACATACTCAAAGACAAACCATAACAAAAGAAAAATGCGACAGAAGAACCGCCTTGGAACGGACATTAAAAAGAATTTCAGGTGGGGGCGCTGAAATCGATTTTAGGTGGCCACAATCCTCGCCCTTACTTCCATCGCGATTTAGACAAATAATTCATTCAGTCCGCATAAAAGCATCCTATCTCCTCAGTGCAATATCTCTACCCTGAACATAGGCTGTTTAATTTTAGCTTTAAATTTCATACCTGAAATTGAATCTTAAAATTTCTGTACTTGAAGCTAATAATGATGTCCCTCATCAGACACTGCAATCTACGGCCTCTGATCTTGGTTTTCACTGATTGTCAATGTCCCAGTTCGGGGACCCTTTCTGTTGTCTGCGGGCCCTTTATTTCCATTGTGCTCTTCCAATTAAACTTTATCGGTCGGCGTGGGTGGTAATTATTAGCTTTGGGAAGACTGACACAAAATGACGCAAAAATAAGAATTTATTTAACCAGATTGAAGTTAAATTATATCGAGCCGATCATCTATTAGAGTTAGAGTTAGGCGAGCAGCGGAGTACCCGTAGAAAAAAAAACAGACTTTTAGCTGTATACCATGGCTTCGGACATATGAACCGTGCAAGTCTCTAACTATAGCGGTGAGAGTCCTTATTTTCAAATGAGAGCTAGGTCTAGAATTAGCACTCTTAATCACTTGTTTAAGTGCCAGCACTCTTAATCACTTGTTTAAGTGCCAGCACTCTTAATCACTTGTTTAAGTGCCAGCGCAGCACTTCTATCCACTAGTTCAACGCCTTTTATCACTAGACCTCAGAGGTTCATACTGTTCCATTTGCAGTTTTACATTTTCCACGACATTCAAAATAGAAATGAAGGCAATGGTCAGGAATCACACCTGCGATCCAAGACAAAAAAAAAAACAACATAAAACAACTTCATGTTGGTTGGTGCCTGGTGCTCTGTCTCTGGTCGGGCCCGTCGGGGGCTGGCTGGTGGTTTTCTTTTGCTCCAGCATTTCAGTGGTTTCTTTCTGTTGAGTCCTCGCCGTTGTCTCGCCTCTGTGGTTCTTTGGTTGTTTGTGTTCACGGGGATGTTGAGCTGGTGGGTTGGGGGGCCTTCATGCGGACTGAACAAGTTGTTTGTCTAAATCGCGGCGCAGGTGGGGGCGAGGGTTGTGGCCACGTAGGGTCGATTTGGGCCCCCCGGTGGAGGTGTTTCCACTGGCCGTTCCGGGGCGGTTCTTTTGTGGCGATTAATTTGTTGTTGTTTGTTACTTGCTGTGTGTATCAATTGTGTCTTTTTATTTTGGATGGTCATGTGGCCGTTTTGTGGGAGGGTGGCTGTCCTTATGGCCTTCCTTTGTTTAGGTTTCCATTGTGGTCTGGTGGCTTGGTGTTTGTGTTTTTTTCCCTTTGGTGTCTTTGGTGGGTGGAGTGGGTTAATTGTATCGATTCCTGATCTTTGTTTTGCTTCTGCTTTTCATCGTAATGCAAAGGTCACAGGCAGAAAGCCAAGAGGACAGCTACTTTCGAACAAAATGGCCAAAAGGCTATCCAATAATAGTATTTTAGCAATACATCCATCCAAAGACGAACTTTAGTTAACATTAATATAACTATAACTGTATATCGAGGAGAATAATGATGTGTACAACGCCATCGGAATACCATTTTTTGATGTTTCAGTACAGTAACACATCCGTGCGGCACAAGGCATTTTTGCACATCTCCAAAATGGATACTTTTCTTATGAAAATCCGTCAATTTTTCTTATTGTTACTGCAAAAATAGGTTGTACGTGCTCGTTAGAACAGCTTCATTGAGGCGCTTCTAAACAGTACCCACAACCTATGTCTTAGAACAAAAAAAAAAGAAAAATAATGTATACCCCCGACCGCCCCAGTTTCCTTTATATACAGTCGGGGTTTCGGGGGCTGTTCATTTCAATGACTTTACATGATGTTTTACTTACGATCAACAAAGACAAAGATTAGCTGTGTTCCCTCGCAGTCTGTCCGACACATCAGTTTTCACCACTTGGTAAGTACAACATATCAAAATATTAAAATAAATAAATAAATAATAACAAAAATAATTAAATAAATAAAAACAAACGCGGAAAATTTTTATGAAAAATAGAAGTGAAGGCAATGATCAGGAATCTATATAATTAACCCACAGCTCCCATCAGTGACCCAAAAAAGAAAGAAGCACAGACACGAAACAACTAGACCCTAATGGGAACATCAATTATAGCGGAAAGCCAAACGGGCAGTTACTTTCCCACAAGATGGCCATTTGGAAAAGATGAAAAAGTCGGCTTTTCTCTAGCATTTCAGTTATTTCGATATTATTACAAAACGTGTTGTTCGAAAATCAAAATTTACAAAGTTAAAAAAAAAAAAAAAAAAAAAAAAAAAACGAAAAGAGAAGAAAACGTAGAAAAGAAGATGAACAAATCGGCTTGAGTCCAACGGTTGGTTTTCTTTTGCTCCAGCATTGAGTGGTTTTTTGCTGTCGAGTCCTCACCGTTGTCTCACCTCTGTGATTCTAAAATTATTTGTGTTCACGGAGATGTTGCACTGATGAGTTAGGAGGCCTTCATGAGGACTGAACAAATTATTTGTCTAAATCGCGACGGAGGTAAGGGCGAGGATTGTGGCCACGTAAAATCGATTTAAGCCCCCAAGTGGAAATTTTTCCACTGACCGTTCCAAGGCGGTTCTTCTGTGGCGATTTATTTATGTTGTTGTTTGTTACTTACTGTGTGTATCACTTGTGTCTTTTAATTTTGGATGGCCATATGGCCATTTTGTGAGAAAGTAACTGTCCTTATGGCCTTCCTTTGTTTAGGTTTCCATTATGGTCTTAATGTTTGTATTTCTTTCCCTTTGGTGTCTTTGATGGGTGGAGTAAGTTAATTGTATCGATTCCTGATCTTTGTTTTACTTCTACTTTTAATGTGTTGTTGTAATTAGGAGATTACTTTTTCAGTTTGACCCGATATTGCGGACGAAATCCGCCACATTATTACCATCATGCAGACTAAGCCATCATAACAGTCATTGATAAAGAAACTTAAGTTGTCTTTTAACCATTTTTGTACCGAATAAAATAGTCCACGGGTCCAAACAATCAAAAGTTAGGGGTTTCAGGGAACGGAACTGTCCTTTTGGCTTTCCGCTTGTTGCGTTTTAATTACGTTGAGGTTGTTTTATGTTGGTGTTTCTTTCCCTTTGGTGTCTTGGATGGGAGATGTGAGGTGATTGTATCAATATCTGATCCTTGCCTTCACTTCTATTTAGTCTATTATTTTCAAAAATTCATTTGGGAAAATGACTGAACTTTTTTTCAAACAGCACAGGCTCTGCTCAGACGCCCCGCGGAAATGGCGGAACATGAGTAGGCGTTCCCCTCTCTGCCACATCTTTTCCACAAAAGGTAATGAGAAAAATGAGGTTTGAAAATGCCTTGGTAATAACATACCTTATATGATTCGGGCCCCCGCCCATAAGGGCTTGAAGAAATATATCGGCTGCATGATGTTTTCCACGCAGAGCTGAATCCGGCCCGCACACTAGTACTGGTAAACCGCTTAGAGGATCTAAGCCTGTCCAGGAACCGCGGTGCGAGGCGGACCGTCCATGCTAATAAAACCCTATTGGTTTCATTGGGCGACAGGGCTTGAGATGTCATTTCATCTCAGTGTCGGGTAAAAGTCCCACAAAATTGGAAGCACCGTCTCCAAAATGACCTTTACGGTGTTGACGGGGACGTTAAACCTCAAATCAAACAAACAAACAAAAACCTTAAATGATTCCATCACGAAATTATGCCTATATGATTTTGCCTCCCTTAAACCCAATTTTATACAGTAAATATGGGAATAGCAGGGATATCCATATTTATCTCACCTCCGCTCAAAACATACATTTTGGGGACCCTCGATGAGGCGGATCTAACGATTACCCACAAATTATGTTTATGCAAAAATATGAAAAAATAAATCATTTTTGGTGGTAATGTTTACAACATGTTTTAATTAGCGTGTTTTCGCAATGTATTCCCTCAGTGTCATACCAAAGAAGTCCAAATGAAGAACTCAGTTTCCACAACAGTGTTGAACCAATACCTGATGGAGAATGGAGTGGTGACAAATGCATACCAAGTGATTTGGACGATGTTTCTGAAAATGATGTTCAGTCTACCATTACATTCGAAAGTACAGAAGTAAAACAACCGTCTCGGTGAGTTTCTACTCTGATCTTTATATCCTTCTATCTTGCATGTAATGTAAGAAATGCTTTTTTTCCCTTCTGAAGAGCATAAAAATTATACTTTATGGCCATGTCAGAAATTGTGTGAAGCTCTCACTTTTCTACTTGGAAATATTAACATAAGATTTAGTACTATGTTATTTAGAGAAGTTGTGGGTATGCCGATGGGTACGAATTGTGCACCCCGTGTCATGGTGTCCCTTAAGAAATAGATCAGCTCTAACTGTGATTTGTTGAGTAATAAATCACAGTTTGGAGGTCAGTTGTAAAGTAGACAAATCACAAGCGCGTAGCGCGCGTGATTTGTCTACTTACAACTGACCGACAAACTGTGATTTATTACTCAACAAATCACAGACAAGAGCTGATCTATTTCGATTCTAACACGCTGAAAATCGGCAATAATGTTGTTGTTTCCTTCAAAATCTCACAACCATTCGCCATTGTTAGAAGAAATCCCGCTAAAATTATCGACTGAAACACATGCATTTATATCCTTTTCTTACGTTTTCGATGCGAGAAAATGACGTTACACCGTCTAACGTCAAGGAAATCGACTAGTGACGTCATCAATTGGCAGTTTGTAATGACGTCACTTGTCACGCTCTTCCTAGCCGTGATTTGTTGTAGAATAAAACACAGTTGTTTTCCATTGCCTATATAGGCGCGCTGTGTTAGAATTTCTGTTGAAAACCAATCTGAAATCATTGAAGCTTTTAGCTCGACTTCTAGATCGTTGATTGTTTTTATTAATTATTGACAATAGATATATATCAATAGTTTGATCAGTTAAATATACCCCCAACAGAACTTCAGTTGAATAAACCAAATTCTTCTGATACGGAGGCCCCGTTTTTGGATTTACATCTATCTATTGTAGATGGGTTTCTTTCCTTCAATATTTATGATATACGCGATGATTTTGAGATTGTAAATTTTCCTTTCTTGGACGGTGATGCTCCTCGTGCAGCATCCTATGGCGTTTATATTTCGCAATTAATTCGATTTGCCAGAGTGTCTAGTCGAGTAACTGACTTCAACACTCTTAACCGCTAAACGTCTTAATCATGGTTATCGGTCTCATAAACTACGTTAAGTCTTTTCAACATTTAATAGGCGTCATTCCGATTTATTTCAAAATTCAATGTTGAACTTGAATCGCTTCTGCAATAAGGTCTATCGGAACCCGAATTTTATGGTGGCTAAGTATATAAATCCAGAAAAATATATAATTTCAATATCGTAAAATCATTTTCGATATAAAAAGATTGGGTACAACATAAATGTTAAACGACAGACTGCATGCATGGCAGTTAACCCAATCACGGTTGATAACTTTGCTTCCCACAAACCAATGTTTGAACATACAGAAAGGCAATACTTCTCATTTTTAGCTCACCAGAGCCGAAGGCTCCGGGGGAGCTTATAGGATAGGCAGTTGTCCGTCGTCTGCGTCGTCTGTGTCTGCGTCTGCGTCTGGTGACGTCAACACTTTTAAACGACATCTCCTCTGAAGCCGCTAGGCTGATTGGGCCCAAATTTCATCTGTAGCATCCTTGGGTTGTGGGATTGAAAGTTTGTGTTTTTTATGAAATTCGGCTCATTAGTTTGGTTGCTATGGCAACTTAGAGTTTCCATAGACTTATAATGGGGAAAATTGAAAAATGGCATTTACTGCCAAGCCGCTGCAGATATTTTGACAAAACTTTCATAGAAATATTCCTTAGGCAATCTACTATCTGCCATATGATTTTAGGCCTACTGCTCATTTGTATTGGTTGCCATGGAAACCTAATTGAAAAAAAAAATAGAAAAAAAAATACTTAAAAAATCATCTCCTCAGAAACCGTATGCTCTATGAGGCTGAGAGTTTATGAAAATATTCACCATATTTGCCTTTACAGGTTTTTTTTATGAAATTCGGCTCTTTAGTTTGGTTGCTATGGCAACTTAGAGTTTCCATAGACTTATAATGGGGAAAATTGAAAAATGGCATTTGCTGCCAAGCCGCTCCAGATATTTTGACAAAACCTTCATAGAAATATTCCTTAGGCAATCTACTATCTGCCATATGATTTTAGGCCTACTGCTCATTTGTATTGGTTGCCATGGAAACCAAATTGAAAAAAATAGAAAAAAATACTTAAAAAATCATCTCCTCAGAAACCGTATGCTCTATGAGGCTGAGAGTTTATGAAAATATTCACCATATTTGCCTTTACAGGTTTTGTGCTTTTTATGAAATTCGGCTCTTTAGTTTGGTTGCTATGGCAACTTAGATTTTCCATAGACTTATAATGGGGAAAATTGAAAAATGGCATTAACTACAAATCCTTTGCAGATATTTTGACAAAACTTTCATAGAAAAGTTCCTTTAGTAAACTTCTCACAGCAATATGCTTTTATTTCAACCTGGGGCTCCTGTAGGTTGTGCCGGGGCCATTCCCCGCCCCAGTACTTCATAAAATTCCTTATATCTCAGAAACCTTACAGATCCCCACCCCTAAACCAATTATATTCTTGTTCCTTATGATAAGATGCATTAAGTGACACCAACCTGGGGTTCCCCCCCGGATGTGCCGGGGACATGCCCCCACCCCCTCCCCACTTCATAAAATGCCATTTATCTCAGAAACCATTCAGATCCCCACCCATAAAGCGTATATATTCTTGTCTCTTATGATAAGATGCACTCAGTGACACCAACCTGGGGGTCCCCCAGGATGTGCCTGGGCCATGCCCCACCCCTCCATTTCACAACAGGCCCAATATTCCAGAAACCTAACAGATCCAAATCCCTAAATGAAATATATTTTTGTTCCTTATGATAAGTTGCATTCAGTGACACCAACCTGGAGGACACCGGGATGTGCCGGGGACATTCCCAACCCCCCTCCACTTCATAAAAGGTTGGCCCCCGCCCATAGGGGCTTGAAGAAATATATGGGCTACATGATGCTTCCATGCAGAGCTGAATCCGGCCCACACACTTGTACTGGTAAACCGCTTAGAGGATCTAAGCTTATCCAGGAACCGGGGTGCGAGGCGGACTGTCCATGCTAATAAACCCTATTGGTTTCATTGGGCGGCATGGCTTGAGATTTCATCTCAATGTCGGGTAAAAGTCCCACAAAATTGGAAGCAACATCCCCGAAATGACCTTTACAATGTTGACGGGGACGTTAAACCTCAAATCAAACAAACAAACAAAACTTCATAAAAGGCCAAGTATTCCAAAACCTTACAAATCCCCACCCCTAAACCATATATATTCTTGTTCCTTATGATAAGAAGCATTAAGTGACACCAACCTGGGGGTCCCCCCAGATGTGCCGGGGACATGCCCCACCCCCTCCACTTCATAAAATGCCATTTATCTCAGAAACCATTCAGATCTCCACCCCTAAACCATATATATTCTTTTTCCTTATGATAAGACGCACTCAGCGACACCAAGCTGAGGGTCCCCCGGGATGTGCCGGGGTCATGCCTCACCTCCTCCACTTCATTAAAGGCCAAATATTCCAGAAACCTTACCGATCCCCGCCCCTAAACCATATATATTCTTGTTCCTTGTGATAAGACACATTCAGTGACACCAACATAGGGTGCCCCCAGGGCGCGCCCGGGCCATGCTCCATTCTTCAACTTCACAAAAGACCATATATCTGACAAAACTGTTCAGAGCCCTACCCCTAAGCCATATATATTCTTGTTCCTTATGATAAGATGCAATCAGTGACACCAGCATGGGCCCCCCTCCCCCTTCATTAAAAGCCATATATCTCAGAAACCGGTCAGATCCCCATCCCTTAACCATATATTTTATTGTTCCTTATGATAAGACCCCACTTCATAATAGGCCATATATCTCAGAAACTATTCAAATCCCCACCACATAATCACATATACTCTTGTTCATTGTTATTAGACACATTCAGTCAATCCATCTTGTGGGGTCTGCAGGGGCCATTTCTCTCCCATTCACTTCATAAAAGGGCCTCATATCTCAGAAACTGTTCAGCATTAGGTTGCAACAATCTTGGGCTTTTCTGAAATCCACCATGCCCGAATCCCTCCACTGCTTAAAAGGCCTTACATCTCAGGAGCCATACATATCCCACCGCTAAACCATATATGTCTCTGTTCTTTTTTTATAAGACACATTTAGTGGCACCAACCAGGGCTCCATTGGGTTCATGCCCCACCCTCTCTACTGTATAAAACACCTAATATTTCAGATACAGTCCACATGAGTGCTCATTTGGGAATTGGGAGACTTTATAATTGGTAGATTAAAATCATACCCTGTTAAAATACATGTCTGCCATAATTGGGCAATGCCCATCTGAGCTCCGGTTTAGAAATTTGGCTCTTTGGTTTGTTTGCCATGGCAAGTTAAGAGTTTCCATTGACTTATAATGGGGCAAATTGAAAAATGACATTTATGTCTTTCAAGATATTTTGTCAAACTTAAATAGAAATGTTCCTTTAATAATGTTCTTTTAGGCCTATTGGTTGCCACAGATGGGAAATTGTCAGTTGTCATTTGTTGTCCTGCAACAACACATTCAAGCGACATCAGACCTCTGAAGCCACTAGGCTGATTGGGTCCAAATTTTATCTGTAGCATCCTTGGGCGCAGGGCTTCCATGGTTAATTAAAATACTTTGCTGCCAGCCGGCAGTGCCCCCTGAGCTCTGGTGAGCATAGTGGCCCATGGGCCTCTTGTTTCTGAGTGTGACTTTTCCCCTCAGCACAGGAAACGATGTTTTGGCTTTGCTTCCACGATGGAGATCGAACCTATGTACAGATGCGGCGACAACCTCTATTACTGCAATTGGATAGAAAGGAAAAACTACATTAAAATTACTATATTAACACCACCTTTGGGACTGTTCAAAAGTGGTCTTAAAGGCCACTTCCGATCAGTCGCAAAGGTGGAATTTTAATGTAGTTTTTCCTTTAGGTGAGACTATGTGTAGAAAACACAAAGAGAGAATAACTGAAACCTTCTCAATACGCTGTTAAAACGGCAGATTCGGCCTGAATTTTAGGTGGTGTTAATAGCGGCATTTTACTGTATATACATATGTTAACCCGTCCTTTCTGTCTCTTTATACATGATATATTAACTTGTAGACTCATTTTGTTTTATCAGCTGCAGTTATGAGGGTGGTGTTACATGAAGAGATTAGAGACTATGGAGTGGCGCTCATCAAAACGTACAGAATATCAAGCCAGCATAATGCTACGACCGCCTATATATATAATGATGGCATGTTCGATAGAAATCAGTATCAGTGAATGAAGAAAATGACATTATGTATATGAGAACACTTTCCAACAATTTGAAACAATATATGGGTCACGCCAGGCGAAAAGGGTCTGCAGGCATAAGGGGAATGGATACACCGTCAGGAGATGCAATTCCTGCAAAATCATTTTCGTCTCCCATGTCAATAGGTGTCAACTCGTAAATGAAAGAATTTATTTCCTTTAAGAGTAGACACCTTTTTTCAGTGGGACAGAGCTTATAGAAAACCGAACAGGAGGTCTCGAAAGTTTTCTCTTGAAAAATGACGGAAAAGCCTGCCAGATGTTCCCATTCCCCTTAAATATTAATGAAAACACAAACTTAGCAGAAGAAAACTTCCATGACAACACGAAATAGATTGAATCATTGGCCATCCAAAGAACGAACAGCGAGGACTAATGAGAACTCGTAGGCTGACCTGAGTCTTTGCTTGCCGCACATGCTTCAAGTCTCCTTTTCGCTTGAATCGGTCAATATTATAACAACGTAATCTTTATCATAACCTCAACATAGAATAATAGAAGGGAAGACAATGATCAGGACTCGATAAAATTACCTCACACCTCCCATCCATGACACCAAAGGGGAAGCAACACAAACATAACATAACTTCAACATAATGAAAACGTCACCGGCAGACATAAATATGATCTAGGAAGGGTTTATATGTTCTATAAAGCCCACAAAATGACCAAACGGTTATCCAAAATAAAAAGATATTAGCAGAGAAAATAAAATTCAAACGGCTACAGGGAAGAAACTACGATGAGGACTCGACACCATAAAATAACTGAAATGCTTGAGCAAAACAAATTAACACAATTATGCTTTGGCCATCCCAATCAGAGACAAAGAACCAGGAACACCAACCGACATTACCTACCACTTCAAGTCTTTAGGCTTGAATGGGTACAGCATAAATGTTATACACGTACTTCATGCATGGTAGTTAAAACAGCCACGATTGACAACTTTGCTTCCCTCTTTAATTGCACCCGGGTGGGTCAGTAGAAGTAAAACAAAGATCAGGAATTGATACAATTAACTTACTCCACCCATAAAAGACACCAAAGGGAAAGAAATACAAACATTAAGCGACCAGACCATAATGGAAACCTAAACAAAGGAAGGCCATAAGGACAGTTACTTTCCAACAAAATGGCCATATGGTCATCCAAAACCAAAAGACACAAGTGATACACACAGTAAGTAACAAACAACAACATAAATAAATCGCCACAGGCCTCATACTGACCGTTCCAAGGCGGTTATTCTGTGGTGGTTTATTTATGTTGATATGTGTTACTTACTGTGTGTGTCGCTTGTGTCTTTTTATTTTGGATGGCCATTGGCCATTTTGTGGGATAGTAACTGTCTATATGGCCTTCCTTTGTTTAGGTTTCCATTTTGGTCTGGTCGCTTCATGTTTGTGTTTCTTTCCCTTTGGTGTCTTTGATGGGTGGAGTAAGTTAATTGTATCGATTCCTGATCTTTGTTTTACTTCTACTCAGATTTTATGACGGTTCCAGCGTAAAGGCTTACTGAGAATTAGAGAGAATCTAATTCTCTGTCATTGGTCGGGCCCATCGGAGTCAAACTGTTGGTTTTCCTGTGCTCCAGCATTTCAGTGGTTTCTTGTTGTCGAGTCCTCACCGTTGTTTCCTCTCTGTGGTTGTTTGATTGTTTTGTGTTCACGGAGATGTTGCACTGATGAGTTCGGAGGCCTTCGTGTGGACTGAACAAATTATTTGTCTAAATCGCGACGGAAGTAAGGGCGGCGATTGGGGCCACATATAATCAATTAAAGCCCCCAGTGGAATTCGTTTCACTGACCGTTCCAAGGCGGTTCTTCTGTCACACTTTATTTTTGTTATGGTCTGTCTTTGAGTGTTTGTATCGCTTATATTATTTTGTTTTGGATAGCCTATTGGCCATTTTGTGGGAATGTACGTATCTGTCCTTTTGGCTTTCCCATTAGGGTCTGTTGTTTCATTTTGGGTTTCTTTCCCTTTGATGTGTCTCATGGGAGCTGTGGATTAATTGTATCGATTCCTGATCATTGCCTTCACTTCTATTTTGAGACGTTATAGAGCCTGAGACCTGACCCGCCGGCATACAAATAAAGAGTGAAGCAAAGTTGTCAACCGTGATTGGGTTAACTACCATTTATGCAGTCTGTCGTATAACATTTATGTTGTATCCAATCTTTTTTATATTGGCATATGGTTTTACGGAATAGGATATTGAAATCGTTGCAAGCATATATTTTTCTGAATTTATCCTTTAAGTCACCTTAAAATTCAGGTTCCGGTGGGCCTTGTTACAGAAGAGATTTAAGTCCAACATTGATTTTTGAAACTAAATCAAAATGACATCTATAAAACTTACAAAAGGCTTTGAGAAGTTTTTGATACCGATAACCCCGATTAAAAAGTCAAGCAGTAAATAATTTATTACGAGTGTTGAAGTCAGATACATCGCTAGACACACTGTCAAACCGAATTAATTGCGATATATCAACACGGTAGGATACCGCACGAGGAACATCATCACACAAGAAAGGAAAATTTACAATCTTAGTCTGTCCCTGTGCCCATCGTGGTTTAACTAATAGTTTTCTTTAGCTGTGGTCAACAGTGTAAGGGGAATCGGCTAGCAGCCCTCATCTTTGCTTCATATCAGTGTTTTAAATTGATTTATGTCTCTGTGATAATGCATTGATTGAGTTAGGAAATCATTATGCAAACCGAATATGTAATGTTTATTGTTGAGAACAAAACCCTACACTAAGGCGAAGATTCGGCCGGTATAAGATCTTTAAGCCCCTCAGTGGCATATGCTGCTGACCGTTCTAAGGCGGTAGTTTTGGTGTTGGTCTTTTGATGTTATTTTTGTTGTATGTATGCGAATTTGTTTCTGGGTTGTTGTTTAGTGTTTTCTAATGGTCTGAACACAACGTGTGGGGAAGAAAGGGCTGATTGTTCCATTTCATAAACACTCGTATTTTTTCTTGTTTTGTGTATGTTTCCTCTTCATCTTGGTGTCGAGAGTGAGCTGCGACTTGTGGTGGGTCAGTCTTCAGATTCTCTGACGGTTCCAGCGTAAAGGCTTACTGAGAATTAAAGAGAATCTAATTCTATGTAATGTTGGTTGGCGGCTGATGCTCTGTCTCTGGTCGGGCCTATCGGAGTCTAACAGTTGGTTTTCTTTTGCTCCACTATTTCAGTGGTTTATTGCTGTCGAGTCCTCACCGTTGTTTCATCTGTGTGGTTGCCTGATTTTTTGTATTCACGGAGATGTTGCACTGATGAGTAAGGAGACCTTCATGCGGACTGAACTAATTATTTGCCTAAATCTCGACGGAAGTAAGGCGACGATTGGGGCCACGTAAAAATCAATTTAAGCCCCCCAGTGGAATTCGTTTGTCTTTGAGTGTTTGTATCGCTTATATTATTTTGTTTTGGATAGCCAATTGGCCATTTTGTGGGAAAGTAACTGTCATTTTGGCTTTCCTTTCCGCTATTGATGTTTCCATTAGGGTCTGTTGTTGCATGTATGTGTTTCTTGCCTTTTGATGTCTCTGATTGGAGCTATGGGTTGATTGTATCGATTCCTGATCATTGCCTCTACTTCTATTTTCATGCTTGTGCTTCTTTCCCTTTGGTGACTCTGATTGGAGCTGTGGGTTAATTGTGTCGATTCCTAATCATTGCCTTCACTTCTATTTTGTGTGTGTGTTTCGCTTATATTAGTTTGCTTTGGATAGCCAATCGGCAATTTTGTCGGAAAGTAACTCTCTTTCTGGCTTTCCGCTAGTTATGTTTCCATTAGGGTCTGGTTGTTTCACGTTTGTTTTTCTTTCCCTTTGTGTCTGTTGGTTAATTGTATCGATTCCTGATCATTGCCTTTAGTTCTATTGTGATTGTCGCGCTCACTGTGTCTTTCTTTTATTTTTTTTTAAATCACAACAATCGCGTTATCACAAACAATGCATGAATCAAAATAGAATTGAAGGCAATGATTAGGAATCGAAACAATTACCTCACACTACGTACCTATCCAAGATAGCAAAGAAATATATTCAATAATACATGAGCACGAATGCAAGATTCTATTTATCATATGACATTTATAACGCATTTTATTCACGTTTGTTTACAAAAATGTCAATATTACGCCATTAGTAAAAACGACGTCGTTAAGGACGTCGTATATGTAACGTTACGGGACGTATCTACTTTATTTGCATATTTAATCCACTAGTGGATTATCGAAAATATTACACGGCATTATTACACTCTCAGACGCGACCTCATATGATAAATATCGTTATTTCTATTTTGGACAGCCGTTTGTCAATTTTGTGGGATACAAATTGTCCTTTTGGCTTTCTGTTTGTAATGTTGTAATTAAAGTGACGTTGCTTTACATTGGTACTTCTTTTCCACTGGCACCTTGGATGGAAGGTATGTATAGAGGATCTTACACGAGGGGTCATTTCATATGAAATTTATGACGGGTTTCATAAATTTCATATGAAATGAGCACGAGTGTAAGATTCTGTTTATCATATGACCAATGTAAATTCGATTTTATCATCTTTTGAACTGACAATTTTATCTACAAAAAAACATGGTTGACATGAACGTCGCCATGACGGCACTTAATCCCGCCAAAGTGTTATTACACGTGTGGTCATACGATTTTTATTACATGACGTTATCCACTGCTTATCAGCGACGCCATATGATGAATAATTTTATTGATTCCTGATCGTTACCGTCACTCCTATTTTTTCTTTGAAAGGCAAGAATAATAAGGGCTATATCGTTTTGTTCTTTCATTTTTGTCATTACGAAAACAAGCCGATACAAATGCATTGTAACCTTTATCGCCGAAAAAATGAAAATTTGAAGCTGAAAAAATGTGTACCAACAATCTATATTTTAGAGCAGAAATAAGAAAAATAAAGTTTATTCCTGCAAAATATAAGTGGAGGCAATGATCAGGAATCGATACAATCAACCCACAGCTCCCATCAGAGACACATAAGGGAAAGAAACACAAACATGAAACAGCAGACCCTAATTGAAACATCAATAGCGAAAAGCCAAAAGGACAGTTACTTTCCCAATAGGCTATCCAAAATAAAATAATATAAGCGACACAAACACCCAAAGACAAACCATAACAAAAATAAACCGCGACAGACGAACAGCCTTGGAACGGTCAGCGGAAATGAATTCCAACGGGGTGGGGGGAGGGAGCCTAAATCAATTTTACGTGGCCACAATCCTCGCCCTTACTTCCGTGGCGATTTAGACAAATAATTTGTTCAGTCCGCATGAAGGCCTAGACTTAGTATATAAATTCAGAAAAATATATAACCGCAATGACTTCAGCACCCAATTTCGTAAAATCATTCTTCGATATAAAAAGATTGGGTACAACATGGATATTATACGACAGACTGCATGCATGGTAGTTAACCCAATCACGGTTGGCAACTTTGCTTCCCTCTTTAATTGCACGCCGGTGGGTCAGACCTCAGATTCTATGACGGCTCCAACGTAAAGGCTTATTGAAAATTAGAGAGATAATGTCCGTTGGTGCCTGATGCTCTGTCTCTGGTCGGACTCATCGGAGTCTAACTGTTGGTTTTCTTTTGCTCCAGCATTTCGGTGGTTTCTTGCTGTCGAGTCCTCACCGTTGTCTTACCTCTGTGGTTCTTTGATTTTTGTGTTCACGGAGATGTTGCACTGATGAGTTAGGAGGACTGAACAAATTATTTGTCTTAATCGCGACGGAAGTAGGGGCGAGGATTGTGGCCACGTAAAATCGATTTAAGCCCCCCAGTGGAAATCTTCCACTGACCGTTCCAAGGCGGCTCTTCTGTGGCGATTTATTTATGTTGTTGTTTGTTACTTGCTGTGTGTATCACTTGTGTCTTTTGGTTTTGGATGGCCATATGGCCATTTTGTGGGAAAGTAACTGTCTTTATGGCCTTCCTTTGTTTAGGTTTCCATTATGGTTTGGTCGCTTAATGTTTGTATTTCTTTCCCTTTGGTGTCTTTTATGGGTGGAGTAAGTTAATTGTATCAATTCCTGATCTTTGTTTTACTTCTACTCGTTACTCATCAGTGCAACATCTCCGTGAACACACATAATCAAACAACCTCAGAGATGAAACAACGGCGAGGATTCGACAGCAAGAAACCACAGAAATGCTGGAGAAAACCAACAGTAAGACTCCGATGGGCCCGACCAGAGACAGAGCATCAGGTACCAACCATCATTACCTTGAATTAGATCTCTCTAATTCTCAATAAGCCTTTCCCCTGGAACCGTCATAGAATCTGAGGCCTGACCCACCGGCGTGCAATTAAAGAGGGAAGCAAAAATGTCAACCGAGATTGGGTTAACTACCATGCACGCAGTCTGTCGTGTAACATTTATGTTGTACCCAATCTTTATTATATCGAAGAATGATTTTACGAATTTTGGTGCTGAAGTCATTGCGGTTATATATTATGCAAACCCCAGTTTTACTATATAGGCCCCGTCAAGCGATTTTTGGTACTTATCGCCTATGCGAGCATTGAAGGTTCAGGCGAGCCTGTGCATCCGCGCAGTCTCGCCAGAACAGTCGCTGCTCGCTCATATAAGCAGTGAATCAAGAGGAGCCTTCAGACAGAAAGCCATATCCCTGGCCCCTCTGAATGGCTGGGCATGCGCAGTTAAAATTTGTCATGACGGAATGCTCGAAGACACAAATTCGCTTGGCGGGGCTCATATAAAAGTGGGGTTTAAGGGGATCAAAATTATATAGGCGTGTTTTCGTGATGGTAAAGGGGACGTTTTATACTTGTTTTACCGTATTGATTTTATGTTTTCTTTGACAGTTTAGTGGCAGTATCTTCAGAAGAACTTTACCATCCAAAGCTCATTCGTTTAAATAGGTAGGTTAGAAAGATCATAGTAAACAATGATGGGTTGAGCCCTCGACATAACCTCGGCATAGCCTCGCATTAAATTTAAATAAACTGAAAACGTGTCTGATATTTTCTTGGATTTTGCACACTGTTTAAAATTCATTTAAAGAAAATACTATTAAATATGTTCTATAAAAATGTTATCCTTTGGAAGCAAAGAATATACCACAGAGCATTTAAAGTAAGAAGTGTACAGTGTTTTGGGCCAGACTAGCTAGTTTCGGTCAATGAGGCCTCATCAGTGACACTCAAATATTTTCAAGGTTCCACAACGGAATCAATGATCACATGGGACAAGAAAATATAAACTACACTATAAAATAGAAGTGAAGGAAATGATCAGAGATCGATAGAATTAACCCACATTTACCATCAAAGGGAAAGAAACACAAACATGAAATAACTAGACCCTAATGGAAACATCAATAGCGGAAAGCCAAAAGGACAGTTACTTTCCCATAAAATGGCCAATTGGCTATCGAAAATAAAAACATACAAGCGTTACATACACCTGAAAACAAACCATAACAAAAATAAACGGCGACAGAAGAACCGCCTTGAAACGGCCAGTTAAACGAATTCCACTGGGGCTTAAATTGATTTTACGCAACTGCAATCCTCGCCCTTTCTTCCGTCGTTAAATACCTGTGTATAATAAAGGCGTTAAATACCTGCCCATGATAAACTCTAATAAGAAACAAACTTTTATTGAGTGGTGATATCACAAATCGTCAAAAACAATTAAATCGGTTAGATCTGTCTCCAATCCAACTTGTATATCACATCAAACAGCAAAGATGTTTCCGCTATACACATCGGCCCCCGCCAATTGGGGCTTGAAGAAATAGATGGATGTATGATGCTTCCACGCAGAGCTGAAACCGACTCGCACACGAGTACGCTTAGAGGACCTAATATAGAAGCAGAGGCAATGATCAGGAATCGATACAATTAGCCCACAGCTCCCACCAGAGACACCAAAGGGAACGAAACACAAACACGAAGCAACAAACCCCAACGGAAACACCAAAAGCGGAAAGCCAAAAGGACAGCTACCCTCTCACAATAAGGCCAAAAGGAAATCCAAAACGATACAACAAAAGCGACACAAACACCCAAAGACAAACCACAACAAAAACAAACCGCGACAGAGAACCGCCCTGGAACGGTCAGTGGAAAGGAATTCCACCGGGGGGCTTAAATCGATTTTACGTGGCCACAATCCTCGCCCTTACTTCCTTTGTAATTACGACTCCGATTGGCCAGACTAGAGACAGAGCACCAGGTACCAACCTACATATGCCTTTACGTTGGAACCGTCATAGACTATGAGGCCTGACCCACCGGCGTGCAATAAAAGAGAGAAGCAAATCTGTCAGCCGTGATTGGGTTAACTACCATGCATGCAGTCTGTCGTAGAACATTTATGTTGTACCCAATCTTTTTATATCGAATAATGATTTTACGAAATTGGGTGCTGAAGTCATTGCGATTATATATTTTTCTAAATATATATACTAAGCCACCATAAAATTCGGGTTCAGATAGACCTTGTTGCAGAAGAGATTTAAGTCCAGTATTGAATTTTGAAATTAAATCAGAATGACGTCTATAAAATTTTGAAAAGGCTTTGCGTAGTTTATGGTACCGATAACCCTGATTAAGAAGTTTAGCCGTTAACAATTTATTACGAGTGCTGAGGTCAGTTGTATGACTACACACTCTGGCAAATCGAATTAATTGTGAAATATAAACGCCATAGGATGGCGCACGTGGAATATCACCATCCAAAAAAAGGAAAGTTTACAATCTCAAAATCGAAATCATCGCGTTTAACATAAATTTTGCAAGAAACAAACCCATCCACAATAGATAGATGTAAATCCAAAAACTGGGCCTCGGTATAGAAGAATTTGCTTTATTCACTGAAGTTCATGGGGGTAAATTTGACTGATCAAACCATCGAAATAGGTATTATCAATATTTAATAAATCATACAAACATCTTGAAGTGGTGGCAAAGCAGTGCGAGTCGGCCGCTAATAAACCCTATCGGTTTCATTGGGCGGCAGGGTTTGAGATGTCATTTCATCTCAAGGTCGGGTAAAAGTCCTACAAAATTGGAAGCAACGTCTCTAAAATGCTCCGTCTTTGGTCGAGCCCCCCGGAGTCTAACTGTTGGTTTTCTTTTGCTCCAGCAATTCTGTTGTTGTATGCTGTCGAGTCCTCAACCTTGTTTCATCTCTGTAGTTTTTTGATGTGTATGTTCTCGGAGATGTTACACTGATGAGTTAGGAAGCCTTCATGCGGACTAAATAAAATTAGTGTATACCGCGATAGAGGTAAGGGCGAGGATTATGGCCATGTAAAATCGATTTAAGCCCCCCCCCCCCCCGCCAGAGGAATTGTTTCCACTGACCGTTCCAAGGCGGTTCTTCTGTGGCGGTTTATTTATGTTGTTGTTTGCTACTACTTACTGTGTGTATATCACTTGTGTCTTTTTATTTTGAATAGCCATTTGGCCATTTTGTGGAAAAGTAACTGTCCTTATGACCATCCTTTGTTTAGGTTTCCATTATGGTCTGTCGCTTCATGTTTGTGTTTCTTTCCCTTTGGTGTCTTTGATAGGTGGAGTAAGTTAATTGTATCGAATCCTGATCTTTGTTTTACTTCTACTTATCAATATTTAATAAATCATCCAAACATCTAGAAGTGGAGGCAAAGCGGTGCGAGTCGGCCTGTCCATGCTTATAAACCCTAAAAGTTTCATTGGGCGGCAGGGCTTGAGATGTCATTTCATCTCAAGGTCGGGTAAAAGTGCCACAAAATTTGAAGCAACGTCTCCAAAATGACCTTTACAGTGTTGACGGGGACATTAAACTTAAAATGAATTCTAACACAGCGCGCCTATATAGGCAATGGAAAATAACTGTGTTTTATTCTGCAACAAATCTCAGCTCGGAAGAGCGTGACGAGTGACGTCATTAAAATTCCCAATTTATGACGTCACAAGTCGATTTCCTTGACGTAAGACGGTGTAACGTCATTTTCTCGCATCGAAAACGTAAGAAAAGGATATAAATGCATGTGTTTCAGTCGATAATTTTAGCGGGATTTCTTCTAACAATGGCGAAAGGTTGTGAGATTTTGAAGGAAACAACAACATTATTGCCGATTTTCAGCGTGTTAGAATCGAAATAGATCAGCTCTTGTCTGTGATTTGTTGAGTAATAAATCACAGTTTGTCGGTCAGTTGTAAGTAGACAAATCACGCGCGCTACGCGCTTGTGATTTGTCTACTTTACAACTGACCTCCAAACTGTGATTTATTACTCAACAAATCACAGCTAGAGCTGATCTATTTCTTAAACAAAAACAAAATCCGCTATACACATAACGAACATAAGGCCTAAAAAATAGCGGTGTTTCCGCTAACCCGATTGACCCTGATTTTTTTGTGCCGACCCTGCAATTTTTATTGCCATCGAGAAAAAAAAAAAAAAAAAACGATTTTCTTACCTACCGACCTTAATATTTTATAGCACTTTTCATAGAAATTCATAAATTTTTTGTGCCGACCCTGCAATTTTTATGGCCATCCAGAAAAAATAAATCGATTTTCTTACCTTCCGACCTTAATATTTTATAGCACTTTTCATTACGATAACACAACCGTGCGTCATAGTGCATTTTTTACATCCCCAAAAACAGTCAATATTCTGAAGATAATTTGTGATATTTTCCTTATTTTTGCTCCTAGACATAGGTTATGGGTACTCGTTGAACCGCCTCATTGAGGCGGTTCTAACGAGTACCCACAACCTATGTCTAGGAGCAATTTTGCTCCTAGACATAGGTTATGGGTACTCGTTGAACCGCCTCATTGAGGCGGTTCTAACGAGTACCCACAACCTATGTCTAGGAGCAAAAATAAGGAACATAATGTATACCCCCGTAAACCCCAGTTTTCTCTATATGAAGTGGGGTGTAAGGGGGTGTTTGTTTCACGGACTTGTTCACGTGATGTGATAGAAATTCATAAAATTGTCAAAATAGATAAACTAATATTTGAAACCCTGTTCTTTTGCTTCCTGGATGCTTTTAACCTCGATATTTAACCTCGATATTTAACCTCGATATTTAGCCTCGATATTTGAATCTTTTCATGTAATACGGTTAAAATTTAACTTTTTGATGTTTTTTGGCTTTTTTCCGTCGAATAAAATAAGGTTTTTGCGAGCTACCGACATATACCCTTTCTCGGAATGTTAGTGGAAACACTACTGTTTAGGCCTAACCGAACTGCCAGACACAAGAATTTACGGGAAAACCACAAAACGTACACTTGCAAGTAATGCTTCGTTAACATCGTGCGTTATCGGAGATTTTAAACAATAGAGTGACACGGGATATATCATGAGCGTGTTAACGTCGCTCGAGTAAGAATTTATGATTAACGCTACAATACCTATTCTATCTAATCGTTTCCCGTAATCCTTCATTTTAAGAAGAAAAAAAAAACAAAGTTAAGGATAAAAAAACATAATCTACGCAAGCATACCATTATCACTTTTGCAAACTGTCGTCGCTTATTAGTGGTATCTATAAGACCTTTCCAGAGTTTCTAGTAAACCATTTCATGATCAAGCGGTTCGTAGCAAATGTAGTGACACATATAAAAGTTGGAGTTTGCTTATGCTATGAGATTATAAGAATCTTATATGGGGTTCTGTTGTAGATGAGCGTTTCCAGCCCGAGGGATGGCTACGCCGAGGTTCCGCTCAGCACGGTCATCCCGAGGGTTGGAAACGCCCATCTACAACAGAACCCCATATTGGATTCTTTTTCTTGCACAACACCTCCGGTTAGTTTTGACAGCGCGCACATGTATATTGCTTACAAAATAAAAGTAGTGCGGAAGTATAGTTCCTGCAGTTGAATAGAATTGAAGCGCATTTATGTTAGTTGCCTGGGTCGGAACACCAGGGTCAGAACATAAATTTCTATCCCAGGGTAAAATCACGGATTTCCTTGTCTGGTGTGCGAGAAAAAACTAATCTTAGTTTTGAATTAGACAGTTAAGTATCTCACAATGGGAAGCTTCAGCAAAGCCATTCAATGGTTACAATAAACCTATTTTGAGAAAGTCTGACTCTGATTTGGAGACTACAGGTCTGAAAAGGTGTGAAAGCCATTACGGGATTATGAAAGTATCGAAGTCGGATAATGAATGCATAACGAATGTTAACTGTGATGAACAGGGTGCAAGTAATGAGCCACCTGCTACAGGAATGATTCCTACAAAGAGGGAAAAAGCTGCAGGGCTCAAGATATTGCATTCCAAACGTAGCTTTGCTAGTTTAACATCGGGTCAAAATGAAAAACAAACTTCCGGTGAGCTTGGCAAGAACATATCGCCGCTGGACTTCAAGACGCTCGTTGTAATACCAATTATTCCAGGATTGCCTGGCGTAAAAGTAGTTGAAATAAAGCCAGATCCAGAGAATCGAGTTTCTCCTCCCGTGTCACTCGGTATAGTACGATCATCTACAACAAGGCTAAACGAAATCTCTCCACCTTGTCACGGAGAAACTGGAAACGCTGTCGGCCGAGTAAGGAACCCTGTAGATGTTTTTAATCGCAGAAGATTGAAAGCAAAATCCGCATCCTTTACAGGAGTCGAAAATTTCCAACAGAAACAACCGAAGGTCTTGCAGAGAACAAAATCAGACAGATTGATGAATGTTCCTGGAACCAGAGAAGGCGGTCTTCAACTAACAGAACAAATTAGAAGTATCAGGAAAACAGTATCCAACTCTGAAGCTCTGCAGGAAACACACGCTACATTTAGAATGCCTAACGAATGTTTTAAAGCAGCATATAATGAGAATTATCTGAATGTGTCAGACAGAACAGTAAATGGGGACAGAATACTTTACAAACATTACCACAAACCTTCGATTTCAAGTGCAAATTCAACAAAATCGGTTGGGAAACTTAGCACATCTTCTCTTGCAGACGAAACCCCTTTTGATCAAAGTTTACCGATATCAGACAAGACAGACATTGAAGTATTTGACGAAATATCGATGGCCAAGAACAACAGACACAAGGCATTGAAATGTAGCGAGACAAACAAAAGTGATTGGGACTTTTATACTACAACATGTAGCAATTCCGGTATGTCTGACGCAAGAGAAACTAAGATGAGTCGAATTGATGCTTTAATGAAATCATTTAGAAAGCGTATGTCTCCTAAAAATAGCAGGCTTAGCCTATTCTCAATAACAAGTGGGAAGAGACGAGCGATCGACACGGCACCAGTGACTAAACTTTTAAATGATTCTGATAAGGTTTCAAAGCGTCCATCAACTGATCTGAATACATCCCCAAAACTTAACGATACGAAAGGACACATTATTAAAGAGAACAGGCCAAAACTTGGAATGCTACAAAAGCAGATGTCATTCGGCGAACACCATATGCGTACAGCCCAGCTTGAACTTTTCAAGAACTCTATCTTCACAAATCAAGACAAAGAAGATCTGGGAAGAATACAGTTTATCGTACATTACTCCGAATCTATTCATGCCTTGCGTGTTACAGCTTTGAAAGCATCGGGTATTCAAAAGCCGCGAAAATGTTCAAAGTCAATGCGTATATTCACTACAGTCAGTTTGAAGCCTGGAAAAAACAAGAAACTGACCAGCCAAAAAGTGGAATTTACGGACAATCCAGAGTTTCGAGAAGATTTTGACTTTTCAAACATATCTGATACTGACACACGTGATTTGCAGTTAAAAATAACACTATACAGGAAAGATGCATCACTGAAGTTTCCAAAATTTATTGGAAAATCATATGTGTCATTAGCTGATTATAATCTGAATATCGGAAAGCCAATTTGGAAAGCACTTGAACCCAAAACATTGTAGGTACGTGTAGTTCTGAAATATTTAGAGTTGTTAACCCAATGTATACTAGTGGACTCTTCCATTGCTATATGTTGAACAAGTTCATTTGTCATATAAGGGGTGCCAGGCCTATTTTTGTTTTTTATTCAATTTTGACGGAACATTCTGTTAAGAAATAGTACAGGCCCTGATCAGGCGCCGCGTTCTGATCTGGGCCTGCACTGTTTGCCAAGGTACCCCTTTAGGGGGTTCCCGGATACTACGGGTTAAGGCACTACAACTCAGTAATAACATACACAATTCATACTTTCTTTATTAACTACTCCACCACTGAGTTTTTGAAGTAGACTCACCCATCTTCGAATATAGATACTATTCATCGAGCAAGTTCGTGAAAGGATATATCATATCTTTTGCACCATTACGAAAACATTGTAAATTTTAACACCATTTTAAGATGAAAAATTGCAATATTTTTCTAATTTCTGGTCAAATATAGATTGTTGGTACACGTTAGAACCGCCTCATCGAGGCGGTTCTAACGAGTACTCACAATCTATATTTTAGAGCATAAATAAGAAAAATAAGGTTTACCCCTATAAACCCCAGTTTTACTATATAACAGCGGGGTTCAAGGGGGGTCAAAATTGTATAGGTGTGATTTTGAAAACCGCACGATATTCTACTTAGTATTTATTAAATGGCTTAACACTTATCCTGTTGAATAAATTAATTTATCCACACCCATTTCTGACTATCAAACAACCAAATTACTTGATATAATGTACTCACTTAATGCACACACTGCATGTCAGTGTAGATCCTGAGCAGATGGCTTTTTTCAGATCTACACTGTTTGCAGAGCGAGTAGGGGTTGGTGTCTGCAGCAGTTAAAGGATTAAGAAACGAGCTAGGCCCTCTTGGAGCATTTCTTTAAAAATGCCACCCCGCCCATCGGAGCTTGAAGAAATAGATGGGCTGCATGATGCTTACACAGAGGGCTGAAACCGACCGCAGACGAGTACTGGTAAACAAACCACTTAGGGGATCTAAGCTTTCCCAGGCAAAGCGGTGTGAGACGGACCGCCCACATGCTTTTAAATATAAGTGGAGGCAATGATCAGGAATCGATACAATTAACCCACAGCTCCCATCAGAGACACCCACCAGTGGATTAAATATACAAATGAAACCGTGTTGGTTTCATTGGGCGACATGGCTTGAAAGGACATTTAATCTCAGTTTCGGTTAAAAGTCCCACGAAATTGGAAGCAACGTCTCCAAAATGAACTATTCAGTGTTGACGGGGACGTTAAACCTAAAACAAACAAATCTTTGAAAAATGTATTTTTTTCGAAGCTGGTTAGTCCCTAAATGAGATCATTAATGTATAGTTTGTTTGTTCGTTTGAGTTTAGGTATTGAGTCCCCGTCAACACTATTTCATTTTGAAGACGTTTCCTCCGATTTTTTGCGACTTTTGCCCAACATTCAGATGAAATGACATCTTAAGCCCTACCGCCCATAGAAATCGCTAGGGTTTCCGACTTGCCTCACCTTTCCTGGGCAGACTAAGACCTAAGCGGTTAACTCGTATTCAAGTTCGGACGGTTTCAGCTCTGCGCGGAAGCACCATGCAACCCAGTCTATTTCTCGAAGCCCCTATGGCCGGCGGCGCCACTGATATGTCGAGTTGTTTGTATTAAAACCATTAAAGTGCCAGCTCAGTTATCAAAGACAATAGAACTTGGTATTTCATATGAAACGTTTGTTCGGCAGACATTTACATAAAATGTCAATGATATGTTTCCACGACAATGAACCCATAGGGGCTTGAAGAGATATATGGGCTGCATGATGCTTCCACGCAGAGCTGAATCCGGCCCGCACACTAGTACTGGTAAACCGCTTAGAGGATCTAAGCCTGTCCAGGAACCGCGGTGCGAGGCGGACCGTCCATGCTAATAAACCCTATTGGTTTCATTGGGCGACAGGGCTTGAGGTGTCATTTCATCTCAATGTCGGGTAAAAGTCCCACAAAATTGGAAGCAATGTCTCCAAAATGACCTTTACAGTGTTGACGGGGACGTTAAACCTCAACTCAAAAGACAATGAAACAAAACAATATTGCCTGCTTCACATCTTTGCCTGGTTCCTAAGGGGAATGGATACACCTTCAGGGAAGGCAACTCCTGCAAAAGTACTTTTGCATGCCATATCAATAGGGGTCAACTCTTAAAGGAAAGAATTTGCTCCTGAGGAGCAAATTCTTTCCTCTAAGAGTAGACCTTTTTTCCGTGGGATAAGGTTTATAGAAAAGCGAATAGGAAGTCCCGAAAGTTATCTCCCTTTCAAAAATGGCGGAATAACATGCCGGTGTATATATTTCCCTTAAACTGTTATGTTTTCTCTGGCCTGGTATGTGTTACCAATACCAAGCCAAGCGGCTTGATGAATATATACTTAGTGAAACTTTGTGCATCATATGGCGCCCCCCCCCCCCGCCCATCGGGGCTTGAAGAAATAGATGGGCTGCATGATGCTTCCACGCAGAGCTGAAACCGACCGCACACGAGTACTGGTAAACCGCTCAGAGGATCAAAGCGGTGTGAGTCGGACCGTCCAATGCTTATAAACCCTATTAATTGATCGACAGGGCTTGAGATGTCATTTCATCACAATGTCGGGTAAAAGTCCCATAAATTTGGAAGAAACGTATCCAAAATGACCTTTACAGTGTTGACGGGGACGTTAAACCTTAAATCAAACAAACAAAAAAGCATCTTATGGACAATCTTCAGTGGCTTGAAGTTCTTAAGGTCCAAGAAAATTTGTTCGGGATAAAAGTAGTTCGAGCCACTGAGTGAAAAACAATAAACCGGTCGGTTAGGAGGCATAAATGGAAATAATATTTGCATGTTCCATAAAATAAAGATAAAACTATGTTGTGTATGATCATTAGAGTTGCCCCATTGAGGAGATTCCAATGCATTCAATTAAATCAAGAAATAGCTCCCTTTGTTACCCTATATATATGTATATGCTTTTATCATATGATGTCGCGTCTGAGAATGTATTATCTTGTGCGCACAAGATAATATGTTGTCCGCACAAGATAAATTATGTTGTCCGCACAAGACAATATCTTGTGCGCACAACATATTATCTTGTCGCACAAGATAATATCTTGTTCGCACAACTTAATATCTTGTTAGCACAACATATTAAAAACAAAATTCATGTCCCTTCTCGGTTCTCGGTTCTTCCCTGTTCCCTGGATGTGTCAATACTGGCGGAATGTTTTAGTGATGGGTATGCAAGCGTCCCCTTAACAAGGGGGTTGTCTTGGGTACACAGTATGATGTGTGCACCGAATCCGCTGGTCGAAGTGATCCGGGAGGGTACTGGCTGTATGCTCTGGGCCACTTTGTTCGGGGGCTTATGGTGGGCACCTTGTTAAAAATAAATGCACCAGTGAAAACATACCGGGGGAATAGGTTGATACAGGTTTATGAAAAGCAACCTTTTCTAAATCATACAGGTCATTTATGTCTTGTTCTATTGTTTTTGGCTTTCTTTTGAGGATCTGTCATTTGGAACTCTTTCCTGGATTATTCATTTGTTAGTATAGTTACATTATGATACATCTGTATATGCTCCTATGTGAGCCGAAAATTCGTAATAAATATCTTGTATCTTGTATCTCGGGTTCCGTACGAAACTTCGCACTCGTGAAAATTCTGATGTTTTCAACTTTGAACACGTGAAAATTCTGACGTATTCAACACATGAGCTGGAATATTTTTATATTAATCGAAAAGAATACATTTTCTTTTTATTTTATACATGAAAAAGTAGTCCGGGCTACTATTTTGAAACATAACATGGTCATCTTGTTTTTAAATTAAAAAAACATCATTTTGTTTTGTTTAAGATATGCATTGATTTTAATGCTATGTATGAAAAAAAAAAAAATAAATAAATAAATGAAAAATGAGTTTGTACTTCGTGTTTGTTGTTAAGTCAATTTCTGTTGTGTTTTTCCGCCTCATTTGGTCGCGTATGAGTACAAAATGTGATCCAATTGGGTTATGATCTGTTCACTCGATGGATGCATTTGGCAGTTTCATCACGTGACAAAGTCCGTGAAATGAACACCCCCTGAACCTCACTTTTGAACACCCCATATCCCCACTTTATATAGAGAAAACTGGGGTTTACTGGGGTATACATTATTTTTCTTATTTATGCTCCTACACTTAAGTTGTGGGTACCCGTTAGAACCGCCTCGATGAGGCGGTTCTAAAGAGCACCCACAACCTATGTTTGCAGTATCAATAAGAAAAATATCACAGATTTTCATCAGATAGTAGCCATTTTGGAGATATGTAAAATGCACTATGTCGCACGGGTGTGTTATCGTAATGTTATTGAACGTTTGCCCATGCTACTTTTTGGTAATCATGGCCTTTCAAAATAATACAACTTTACGGTTTTGGATGGCCATATGGCCATTTTGTGGGAAAGTAACTGTCCTTATGGCCTTCCTTTGTTTAGGTTTCCATTATTCGCTTAATGTTTGTATTTCTTTCCCTTTGGTGTCTTTTATGGGTGGAGTAAGTTAATTGTATCAATTCCTGATCTTTGTTTTACTTCTACTTTACAAGTCGATTTGGGGGAAAACATACACCACAACGACACAAGCATTTTTCAAAGAGAATTTAGTGAACTCTGTTTTTTATTTCTGATCCAAACATAGATAAAGGGTGCTCGTAGGAATCGCCTCATACGAAAACACGCAGTGTATGTTTTTTGAACAAGAAATAATGTATACACCTGTGAACCCCCGTTTTCTGTGAGTAAAATGGGGGTTTGTAGGTTTTCATCACACGGAAGTGTAAAAGCGTGGTCAAAAATCACCTTAAAGCCATTTTCATATATTCACAGTTTTCCAGTAAGTACTGAATTGTATTTAGCAAGTCCGGGTCGTACATATTGATGCTAATCAATTTTTATCAAATTATTCAACATTGACGTACTGCAAAAATTTATTAAATTATCTCCAATGTTTCGATATTTATTCATATGCTCATCGGTTCACGACATTTTCAAATATTTTGCCTCGGCCTAGCCTCAGAAAATATCAAGTAATATTGTCCAAGTCCATAGAGCTGGACAGTATCAACGCGAGGCGGGAATTGTTTAAATATTCTGAAAGGGTGTGGCCCACCACGAAAACACGGCTATATAATTTTGGCCCCCTTCAGCCCCACTTTCATATAGCAAAACTGGTGTTTACAGGGGTAAGCCTTGTTTTTTTTATTATTCTGCTCCAAAATAGAGATTGTGGGTACTTGTTAGAACCGCCTCGATGAGGCGGTTCTAACGAGTACCGACAATCTCTATTTTTAGAAGAAATAAGAAAAATACCACGTTTTTTCATCTTAAAATGTTCGTTTTTCGGCGGTCAAATTTACAATGTGTTTGTATAGGCGTGTTTTCGTAATGTTATGACCATGGTGACATTTCTGAAGCTCAGTCGGATGCGCTTCTGACTGGTCACTACGAAAAAATACCTATTCAAATATATTGAAAATGTACCCCCCCCCCCACCCCCAAAATGAAAATTTTCAGACAAAAATTTTTGAAATTTTTCATACTACTGCTTAAAACAGAAGGATTTTAAAGCAAAATTAAGAAAACTAATATATATACCCCTCTAAACCCCAGTTTTACTGTATAAAAGTGGGGTATAAGGGCTGGGGGTGGGTGGGGAATTATAAAGACGTGTTTTCGTAATGCGATCAAGAGGACGCAGGTTCCATACCTGCCGGCTTCGATAACATTCTTTTTTGGAGATTGATCATGAAATATTTTCTGCGGTCATTCCCTTCCACTGATTCAAGATAAAAGCCTCCGTGGTGCAGTGGTTACGCTACTCGCCTTGTAAACCAAGGGTCGCAGGATCGATCTCGGGCTTCTCCAGACTTTCGGAAGAGTATTTAAACCGAGGTCCCGTCTCCGTATGACCTTAGCTGTTGGTGGGACGTAAAACTCAAATACTCACCCACTGATTCAGTCAGTGGCGAAATAATGTGTACTGTACTAGTAAAACGCTTACGTTAGTCTGCCCAGGAATAGTGTAGCATCACTTAAACACGTCAGTATAATTTCAACCCCCCAAAACCCACCTTTTATATACTGAGCAGAACTGGGTTTTACAGAGGTTTACATTATTTTTCTTATTTCTGCTCAAAAACATATATTGTGGGTACTCGTTAGAACCGCCTCACCGAGGCGGTTCTAAAGAGCTACCACAAAACATAGATTGTTGGTACTCATTTGAACCGCTTCACCGAAGCGGTCCTAACGAGCTGCCACAATCTATGTTTTTGAGCAGAAATAAGAAAAATGTCAAATTTTTACCTGAATTTTTCTGTTTTAGGTGGTAAAATTTTCAATATATTTGAATAGGCGTGTTTTCGTAATGATAGGTAGACTGATCGGCTCGATATGATCTTAATAATTTTGACTGGATCGTTAAACTCCGAATCAAATAAACAAAACCAATTAATCCACACATTCCCAAAGGTCCAAGATGTATGTCCGCTTTCGCTAACTATCCACTGTTGCTATTATTGATTTTGGTTTTACTGCCTTTTCAAGATCACTTAATGTATTTCGAACGCGGACCTTTGCTAGGCACAAGCTAGACCGCCTATGTATTTTAAACAATGAATTCTATATTTTCCCGTTCTTTTTGGGAGGGCATTTCTATCGAACAACTACCTACACGTATGTCTTCGAGAAGAAATAAGAACAATAATGTATACCCCTGGAAATCCGAGTTTTCTCTATATAAAGTGGGGTTTCAACATCTTAACATGATACCATATTAATGAGGCTTGTCGTCAACAGATTATGCCCTGGGAAAAACTCCCAAATTGACTGCTGAAAGGAGGTGGCTGTCCAGCAGAGGGAAATGTCTTGAAATTATGTTTGACCTGATACAGACGGACAAAATTGAGAGATAACTAAAGACAGCTCAGCATGGATATATAAAAAGAAATATTCAAATTGCATGTACATATTATTCAGTATATGCTGTCAGAAGGGCAATTTTAAGAGAAATAAACTTACTAGAAAAGGCATATTTTTTTTTATTTTCATATTTACTTCTGGTATTTGGTAGTTGAGTTAACTGAGGCTGTTTTACCGAGAAAAAAATAGATTAAGTAATTTGTCTGTTGGCTGGAGAAGAGAGGTGACAGCTGGGTGGCGGTTAATAATATACCAACATGCTTTCGTAGGACTTTTTGTGGCTGCTGAAGAAAGATGGCTGCTAAACAGAGGTGACTGTAACTGGGGTTTAACTGTACAGTAAAACTTCGATAGCTCGAACACGGATGGCTAATTACCACGGTAGGATAATTACCATGTCAAATTCGAACTCATTCTGAAGTCTCCGGAGAATTCTTCTCATTGCTACAGATATCAAATGAGCCCCGCGCCAAGCGAATTTGTGTCTTCGAGCATTCCGTCATGACAAATTTTAACAGCGCATGCCAAGCCATTCAGAGGGGCCAGGAGTATGGCTTTCTGTCCGAAGGTTCCTCTTGATTCACTGCTTGTATGAACGTGCAGCGAAGGTTCTGGCGAGACTGCGCGGATGCGCAGGCTCGCCTGAACCTTCGCTGCTCGCATAGGCGATAAGTACCAAAATCGTATGACGGGGCCCAATTTATGTAAGCCAATTAATGTATGTTTGTTGATCTATCTTGAAAAGAAATGCTGTGTGTACTCATTAGAATCGTTGAACGAATTGAAGTTTAACGTCCCCGTCAACACTATTTAGGTCATTTTGGAGACGTTGCTTCCAATTGTGAGGGACTTTCACCCGACCGTGAGATGAAATGACATCTCAAGCCCTGCTGTCCGATGAAACCAATACGGCTTATATGCATTGGATGGTTTGACTCGCACCACTTTTACTCGGCAGGCTTAGTCCTTCTTAGTGGTTTATCAGTATTCATGTGCGGTCAGTTTCAGCCCTGTGTGGAAGCAACATGCAGCCCAATCTATTTCCTTAAGCCCCGTTGGGCGGGATCCCATTAGAATCGTCTGAGGTATATCTAATGTAATTTGTGTGTACTCATTAGAATCGCCTCAGATATGTTATGTGTACTCATTAGAATCGCCACAGGTCTGTTATGTGTACTCATTAGAATCGCCTCAGGTATGTTATGTGTACTCATTAGAATCGTCTGTGGTATATCTCAGGTATGTTATGTGTACCCATTAGAATCGCCTCAGGTATGTTATGTGTACTCATTAGAATCGCCTCAGCTATGTTATGTGTACTCATTAGAATCGCCTCAGGTATGTTGTGTGTACTCATTAGAATCGCCTCAGGTATGTTGTGTGTACTCATTGGAATCGCCTCAGGTATGTCGTGTGTACTCATTAGAATCGCCTCAGGTATGTTATGTGTACTCATTAGAATCGCCTCAGGTACGTTATGTGTACTCATTAGAATCGCCTCAGGTATTATATGTGTACTCATTAGAATCGCCTCAGGTATGTTATGTGTACTCATTATAATCGCCTCAGGTATGTTGTGTGTACTCATTAGAATCGCCTCAGGTATGTTATGTGTACTCATTAGAATCGCCCCAGGTATGTTATGTGAACTCGTTAGAATCGCCTCAGGTATGTTATGTGTACTCATTAGAATCGCCTCAGGTATGTTGTGTGTACTCAATAGAATCACCTCAGGTATGTTATGTGTACTCCTAAGAATCGCCTCAGGTATGTTATGTGTACTCATAAGAAATGCCTCATGTATGTTGTGTGTACTCCTTAGAATCGCCTCAGGTATGTTGTGTGTACTCATTAGAATCGCCTCAGGTATGTTATGTGTACTCATTAGAATTGCCTCAGGTATGTTATGTGTACTCATAAGAATCGCCTCAGGTATGTTGTGTGTACTCATTAGAAAACATCTCAGGTATATTATGTGTACTCATTAGAATCGCCTCAGGTATGTTGAGTGTACTCATTAGAATCACCTCAGGTATGTTATGTGTACGCATTAGAATCGCCTCAGGTATGTTGTGTGTACTCATTGGAATCGCCTCAGGTATGTCGTGTGTACTCATTAGAATCGCCTCAGGTATGTTATGTGTACTCATTAGAATCGCCTCAGGTACGTTATGTGTACTCATTAGAATCGCCTCAGGTATTATATGTGTACTCATTAGAATCGCCTCAGGTATGTTATGTGTACTCATTATAATCGCCTCAGGTATGTTGTGTGTACTCATTAGAATCGCCTCAGGTATGTTATGTGTTCTCATTAGAATCGCCCCAGGTATGTTATGTGTACTCGTTAGAATCGCCTCAGGTATGTTATGTGTACTCATTAGAATCGCCTCAGGTATGTTGTGTGTACTCAATAGAATCACCTCAGGTATGTTATGTGTACTCCTAAGAATCGCCTAAGGTATGTTATGTGTACTCATAAGAAATGCCTCATGTATGTTGTGTGTACTCCTTAGAATCGCCTCAGGTATGTTGTGTGTACTCATTAGAATCGCCTCAGGTATGTTATGTGTACTCATTAGAATTGCCTCAGGTATGTTATGTGTACTCATAAGAATCGCCTCAGGTATGTTGTGTGTACTCATTAGAAAACATCTCAGGTATATTATGTGTACTCATTAGAATCGCCTCAGGTATGTTGCGTGTACTCATTAGAATCACCTCAGGTATGTTATGTGTACGCATTAGAATCGCCTCAGGTATGTTGTGTGTACTCCTTAGAATCGCCACAGGTATGATATGTGTACTCATTAGAATCGCCTCAGGTATGTTATGTGTACTCATTAGAATCGCCTCAGGTATGTTATGTGTACTCATTAAAATCGCCTCAGGTATGTTATGTGTACTCATTAGAATCGCCTCATGTATGTTATGTGTACTCATTAGAATCGCCTCAATGAGGCGATTCTAATGAATACACACAAACTACCTTTTTCATAACAAGTCGAAAAAAAATCCTAAGGTCATCTGAATTCTGCCTCATGGTCTGGTAGTATGAGTATACCTCAGTGGTTCGAACTACCCCAATCTCGGACAAAGTTTCATTTTACCGAAGGTATTCGAGTTGTTGAGGGTCAACTGTATATGTGAGTAGCAAGGGCCAGACTTTGTTGATATGCAGGAAAGTATTCAACCTGTCTCTGAACTGTTCGCTGGAGTTAGTTTCTTGTTTTATGTGCGTTTGCACCTGGTCGTAAGACTGTAAAACGACGAAATATGTGTTTGAGTTAACGCTCCAGTCAACACTATTAATGTCAAGCTGTCAGTTTACCTATCCACACTTTTCCTGGGCAGGCTTCTGAAACCAATAGCGGTTAAGTAGTACAGTGCAGCCAAAACAACTTCGCCCCCCTCCCCCCGCCAATGGGGGTTTGAAGAAATAGATGGGCCGCAATGTGCCTCCACGCAGAGCTAAAAACAACCGTACACGAGTACTGGTAAACCGCTTCGAGGATGTAAATATGTTCTATAAAAGGGTTATCCTTTGGAATGAATACACAACAGAAGTGAATAAATATGGAGTGTACATGTTTTCTGGGCCCGACTAGCTAGTTTCGGCCAATTAGGCCTCATCAGTGACCCTCAGATATTTTCAAAATTCCACAATGGAACCAATGATCCCAAAGGACAAGAAAATACAATCTACACTATGATGTAAGCCTGCCCAGGCAATGCGGTGCGAGTCGGACCGTTCATACTTATAAACACTGTGTGTTTCATTGGGCGACAGGGCTTGAAATTTCACCTCAATGCCGGGTAACAGTCCCACAAAATTGGAGACAATGTCTCAAAAATGACCTATACAAAATTGACGAGGACGTTAACCTCAAAGCAAACAAACAAAGCAGACAAAACAAAATACGTGTATCTACTCAAAACTTTAATACAAAATAATTTTCATAAAATCTATCACAGTCTGGCTAAACATAACCTTCATCATATGAGCCCCGCCAAGCGAATTTGTGTCTTCGAGCATTCCGTCATGACAAATTTTAACTGCGCATGCCAAGCCATTCAAAGGGGCCAGGGATATGGCTTTCTGTCTGAAGGTTCCTCTTGATTCACTGCTTGTATGAGCGAGCAGCGAAGGTTCTGGCGAGACTGCGCGAATGCGCAGGCTCGCCAGAACCTTCGCTGCCCGCATAGGCGATAAGTACCAAAATCGCTTGACGGGGCCCATTTAAACTTAATCCTTATCCTGCTGTTCAGGACAACCCCTACCTTTGCAAACCGTGTAGATACAGATCCATCTGATCAGGATCTATACTGTCTGAAATTTAAATTGGGGATTTGCAGGAATGAATTATATCAAATGATCTGACTGGTTCAAAGGCAGAAATGGGCGTGGCTAAATTAATTATTCAGCGGAATAAGGGTTGATTGTGAGAAAAACTGTTTTGGGCACAATGTCGATAACACAACCTTGCGACATAGTGCTTTTTTCACATCTTAAAAATGGCTAGTTTTCTGATGAAAATCCGTGATATTTTTCTGATTTATACTGCAAACAAAGGTTTGTGCTCGTAAGAACCGGCTCTTTGAGGCGGTTCTAACGAGTACCCACAACCTAGGTTTTGGAGCAGAAATAAGTAAAATAATGTTTAGCCTCGTAAACCCCAAGTTTGTCGATAAAAATTGGGTTTCGGGGGGCGGGGTGTTCATTTCACGGACTTGTTCACATGATGGTGAACCTGCTATCTGTGAAAATATACCATAGAAAATGTAATATAAAGGTTTCTATCGATCTCAATTAGAAGTGGGGATTTCATTTCTAGTGGTACATGTATATTTATGTCATGGAGTTCTTAACGGAATGTTTAATGTGGCGCAATAGGGTAATGCAAAATCGTACAACAATCTGAAGATTTCATATACCGCATTATCGTCTACGTATTGTAGACAGAAGCCTCCTGGTGTAGTGGTTCTGCTACTTGCCTTGTAAACCAGGGATCGCAGGATCAATCCCGGGCTTCTCCCAGACACAGTACATGATACCGCACCCAGTCACATTATCCTGACGCTGGGTCGACCAGTCCTAGCCCTACTCCGTAAATCTGAGTGCCAAGCGAGGAGCAGCTAGTACCATTTTTAACGACTTTGGTATGTCGCGGCGCGGGATCGAACCCGTGACCTCCCGTTCCCCGGAGCGGACACTCTACCAACTGAGCTATCGGGGCCGGTTTATTTGGAAAAGGGCTTAGCTTTTCGCAAAGGGTGCAGGTCCTGATCAGACGCCGCGTTTTGCGGCGTCTGATCTGGGCCTGCACTGTTTGCCCTGGTACCTGTTTTGCAGTTTCTGGTACTAATTGGGTTAAGTGTCTTACAAGTACAATGCACATTCGTTCGCCAAAACCCGTTAACAACTGCCCTTCGGAAAAGTGTATGACCGTAGAAAAATTTTCATGATCAATCTCCACGAAAGAATGTTGCCGAACCATCATTTATCGAATCGGTGACCTCCTGATCGCCAGTCAAAAGCGCAGCCGACGCAGCCGGCGGAGCTGTTATAACTGAGATAGAGTCCGACCTGGTCAGGCTACTCTGTTTGGTGTCTCGGTTCTCTGTGTCTGAGAAATACCATCACATACTCTTGATACATGTATATTCACGTTAACAAGTACGAGTAACGAACACCCCTAAACCCCATTTTATATAGAAAAAACTGGAGTTTACGGGGATATAAAGTCTTGCGCCAGAAGGAGTTGTTTTTTTTTTTTCTGGTGAAAAGCTGTAGTATTTTCCTTATCAATGATCCGTAAAAGGCGTTGAGAGTGCTCGTTGGAATCGCTGCAATGAGATGGTTCTAATGAGTATCCACTTCATATGTATTGGAGCTGATATATGAACAAATAATGTATACTACTGTAAACCACAGATCTCGCTATATAAAGTGGTGTTTTCGGGGGTGTTCATTACACGAAATAGCTAAATGGCTGGTGTTGGCGATCAGCGAATTTTCCTTGACAGTTTTTAAAGCGCAGGTCATGAGTACATTCGTTTTCTATCGAGCAATCCTTTTCATGTAATTCATATCTGTGAATTCATCAAAAGGTGAATATCCAGATCAGATGGCTTCTCCAGAAGCTATCTGATCTGGATCTTCGCTGTTTTCAAAGATAGAGCCTATTCTGTTTCAGCAGGACGAGGGATAGCAATACCGAGTCAGGTACATGTAAGTTTTTTCCTTTTCAGCCTGCCGTCATATTTCTTATATAGTCATACAATCAACCCTCTTTACACTAACAAAACTTGTTATAAAGAAAATTTCAGTGTGAAAATATCCTTAGCTCAAGATGAGACAGATTAATGGATATATTCAAGATATTGTAAATATTTATTACCATCACATGAACAAGTCCGTTAAATGAAGACCCCCCCCCCCTATACTCCACTTTATATAGAGAAAGCTGGGGTTTACAGGGGTATACATTATTTTTCTTATTCTTGCTCCAAGACATAGGTTATGGGTACTCGTTAGAACCGCCTCAATGAGCCGGTTCTAACGAGCACCCACAACCTATGTTTGCAGTGTTTATAAGAAAAATATCACGGATTTTCATCAGAAAGAATGGCCATTTTGGAGATATGTAAAAATGCACCAATTCGTACGGGTGTGTCATCGTAATGCTCCGAGAAACAAATGTTTTGGATATTTGTTAGAATCGCCTCAGCGAGGCGATTCTAACAAATATCCATAACATTACTTTCTTGGAGTAAATAGGGGGAGAAAATCCTTTATTACCTATTATACAAGTCCTTATTTGGGTTCTCTATAGCGGCAAATTATAGTGGAAGAAATACTGTCATTATAGCCTGACGCATCTGTACTTGTAAGGATCCCGCCCATCGGGGCTTAAAGAAGTAGATGGGCTGCATGATGCTTCCACGCAGAGCTGGAACCGACCCGCACACTAGTACTGGTAAACTGCTTTGAGGATCTAAGCCTGTCCTGCCAAAGCGGTGCGAGTCGGACCGTTCATGCTTACAAACCCTATTGGTTTCATTGGGCGGCAGGGCTTGAGATGTCATTTCATCTCAATGACGGGTAAAAGTCCCACAAAATTGAAAGCAACGTCTCCAATATGACCTTTACAGTGTTGACGGGGACGTTAAACCTTAAATCAAACAAATAAACTTGTAAGGATCACATATAAAACCTATCGACGCGCTTCAGAGGTTATTAAACATTTACTAAATGAGCTGGCTCCGCTGAACGAAGTAACTCGTATAATTTCATCTGATCTTTCGCCAGAGTTACAACTCCTGATAAGTCGAGTCTGTCGTCTGGCACCCTAAGATATCTCGTTTTATTCATGTCTTTCCATAATTCGTTCCCTTTCTTTCTATATTCGTCTTCTGTGGTGAATGTGCGTTCTATTTCAAACTGTCGCTTCAACTGCCGTCTAACGTGAGCCGGAAGATGTGACGTGTGAATTGGTTCGACCTCTGCTTCTTCTTCTTCGTCTGTTGAAACAGTTTCCCGCGCAATATTCTCCACCGACCAAAATGGCTGAATGTGAAACTCTGCGGGTGGATTGTCTTTTAAATAATCATCCACGCTATCAAGAAACCGCTTCTTTTTTCGTTGCAATGCTGAATAGAATAATTGTTCCTCGTTCATCAATTCCTGTCGTCTATCTTCAAACAAATCGCCGCCAAGATTATTTTCAATGGCGTCATCTACTGACGTAATGAATGACGCTTTCCTGTCATTCGGATGTCTACCGGAAGTTTCTTTTTCTGTCACGGAATGTGACGAGTAAGGCGTGTACTGACTAGCCCCACTAGTAGTCCGGAAAGAAACACGTGATTTCTCTCGTTCAACACTGAGTCCCACTGAAGTAGAAGGTCTACCAGGTTGTTTCTCGTTCACGGTTTGTTCCTGATCGTCAATGTGCGTATCTACATTGGCACTGAGAGGTCGTAAAGTGACACCGCCATCTATGGAGCTTCGTCTCACGGTAGTGTCCGGTTCTGGAGCATCAATAAATACTCCAGTAACAGAGTTACTCCTCTTGATGTTGTTACTCGTTTTAGGCCTACTTTGCAATAGTTTTGGCGGCGCAGTATTTTCTCGGTACAAACGTTGAACCCCTGCGCTCCTAGTTTTCCTTGGTCTTTCGGGATCTAGTTTAAGTCTTCTTGCAGCCGCAGCTATTTTCATGGCTGCATTGAGGTTAAAGGTTGTTAGCTGCGGCAGTTTTCCCTCTGCGTCTAACTCTCGCAGAGCGATTATCTCGTCCGGCGTGAGATTTGATTTGATTTTTGACACTTTCTCTTTTAAACTTTTAAAATTATTTTTCACAGTTCTCATTTGCAAATTAAGCACCTTTTTTGAGAATTCTTTCTCCAGCGCTAATGTCCCGAAAGTCTTAGCGAGAATTCTGTCCTCGTTTTGGTTCAAGGTCATAGCCTTGACCACCTTCTCCGAGCTTATCTTTCGCCTTGAATTAGACATTGTTTTGTCCTATGCACTATGCTCCATCATACCTGAAATATATACGAAAATCATTTATTTTATGTCACGATAACTTTATTTTTTTCATCCCTATATATTACATTACGACAACTAACCCATGCGACATAGCGAATTTTTCACATCTCCAAAATGGCTACTTTTCTGATTTCTTTATTTACATTGCAAACATAGGTTGTGGGTGCTCGTTAGAACCACCTCATTGAGGTCGGGTAATTTTTGGACACTGGGCTATATTTTTAACAAGCCTCATAGAGGTCCACTAGATGTCGGTGCATACCAAATATCAAATGCCTGGGCCTTCTTGTACCGGCCAGAAGATTTTAAAGAAGGTAAAAATCACATTATAGGATTATATAAATCCAACTTTGATCCCTAATCCGGCAGACGACGCCATGTAATATATTGCGCAATACGTCTCACCAACAGCTAAGGTCATACGGAAACGAGACCTCGGTGTAACCCTTTTTGTACCAAATGGAATCTTCCTCTTTATATATAGCAGGAGTCCATTTCATAATTTAGGGGTGTCAGCTTGTGTTCTCCTAAAATTTTATTTTGGAAATGGCTTAACTTTTTGCAAACAGTGTAGGCCCTGATCAGACGCCACGGAATGCGGCGTCTGATCTGGGTCTGCACTGTTTGCCAAGGTAACACTTTAGGGGTTTCTGGTACTGAATGGGTTAAAGACTCATCCGAAAGTCTGAAGAAGCCCGGGATCGATCCTGCGACCCCTGGTTTACAAGGCGAGTAGCGTAACCACTACACCACGGAGGCTTCTCTCTATCTCGGGGAAAATAGCATTATTCAGATATGTACCAAGGGTCGCAGGATCGATCCCGGGCTTCTCACGACTTTGGAATGAGTCTTTAAACTGAAGCCCCGTCTCCGTATGACCTTAACGGTTGGTGGGACGTAAAACTCAAACACTCACTCACTCATATAATTGTTTGATATGTTTCTTATTCTGTAGTTCAAATATAACCTGTGGAGCTCGTTAGAACCGCCTCAGTGGGTCAATTCTAAGGAGTACCCACAATATGTGTTTATGAGCCCAACTCAAAGGAAAATAATGAGACCCCGTATACCCCCATTTTCTCAGTATAAAGTGGGATTTTACACGGAAATTCCAGCTGCCTGATGAGAGTTGTGGTTCTAAGATAACGTTTTGTCAATGCATTCAATATGAATTACGCCATGAAAACTATTCTGGCTCATCAACAATGGTGACACAGATCAGTCTGTGTCGGCTGCTCAGTAAGGCTGTAACAATGCATCGATAGTTCGATGAATCGCGATATAGAGACGGTCTCGATAGCAATACATCGATCGTGCAATGGACTATCAATAACTACATGTATCGCCTATGGAACAGTATTTAGGTAAAAACTCAATTATGCAACATTGAGATTGCAATATGCAATTTTGATATTGTGTTATGCTTTATTCAGTTACAATTGTGCAACACTGCATTATGATATTCATTTTTGTAGTCTGATTTTGGAATTTGTGTAGTTTTCTTTCTGTTTCTCGTCCTATTTTGCAACTTGAAATTCCGATTCTGCCTCTTCTAGTTCCCATTATTCTCGTTCAGTGGCGCTGTGATCGTTCTTTCGTACCGTTCCCGTAAACGTCCGCCTGTATTCGGCAGAAAACCAAAAAAAATCTGCAAGCGTATTGGTGACACGGAGGAGTGAAAGAAATGAGAGAACTATATTTTTGGCATAAAACGGACGATTTGGGGACACTACACCCTTCCCGATAAAATCATTTACACATAATTTTTATTTTATATGTCAGACCAGGAATCAGCTTTGCTTGGTTTGTTTTGTGTCCAAGTTTTATCTAAATATATCGCAAATGTGTTCAGGCCATTGCACCTCTAAAATATAAATTTGTTGTAAATACTTATACTAATTTTGTATGGCACAGAAAGGCTCCTGTCCTAATCGTGTAGACCTTTGTGAGACTGCTCCTTTATGATCCCTTGAAAGCAAACATAGCTACAACTCTCTTTCGTGAAAATGCTTTCAGATGAACTACGACTTACATTCCCATTAACAATTATTTCTGATTTAGGGCATATCCAACGGAATTTCTAAAACTAGGTATTTTGGTTCTGTTGTTTGATTTGATGTTTTAACGTCACCGTCAACACAATATAGGTCATTTTGGAGACTTTGCTTCCACTTTTGTGGGACTTTTACCCGACACTGAGATGAAATGACATATCAAAGCCCTGTCGCCGAATGAAACCAATAGGGTTTGTAAGCACCGCTTTGGCTCGGTAGACTTAGATCCTGTAAGCGGTTTACCAGTACTGGTGTGCGGGTCGGTTTCAGTTTATGCAGCCCATCTATTTCTTCAAGCCCCCAGGGCCGGGGGCTCGATTCCCTGTTTATTTTGTCACATGTTTATATAGATTTTCGTAACTGTTTGTGTTAAATACATTCATTAATTTATAAGAAAATAGAAAACTATCTGACTTTTTATACTAGATTTTTGGCTTCAAGTGACAAAACGCAAAGGTTTCCACCTTTTTGACAAAACACAACGCGAAGCAAATACTTTCATACCGGAGTGCAGGTGGAAAACCCGCACCTGCTACAATGTAACATATCAAGCGCTGGAAGCCTCTGTTGTGTTGTGGTTATGCTACTCGCCTTAGTAACCAGGGATCGCAGGATCGACCCCGGGCTTCTCCAGAATTTCGGATCAGTCTTTAAACCCAGGTCCCATCTCCGTATGACCTTAGCTGTTGGTGAGACGTAAAACTAAAAACGCACTCACACACCAAGCGCATCCCACCATTAAACACATCTTTATAATTCTGACCCCCCCCCCCCCCCCCCCACACACACACACACACTTGATCCCCACTTTTATAGAGTAAAACTGGGATTTACAGGAGTAAACATTATTGTTCTCATTTCTACTCCAAAATATAGATTGTGGGTACTCGTTAGAACCGCATCGAAAAGGCGCTTCTACGTGTACCCAAAATGTATATTTTAAGCAACAGTCAGAAAAATATCATCACGACTTTTCATCTTACAATTTTTGTTGTTGTATTTTTCGGCGGTAAAATGTACAAATCTAATGCATCAAAAACATTTTTTCTAGATTCTGTACACTTTAATAATAAGTGAATAAATAAATAAATAATGTCGTTAAGTTCCGCCAGGTAAACCTGGGTATGCTGTACGCGGTCTAACTGTAATAAAACAAGAAGATAAAACTTTGGCGTAGACCTAATACATGGAAATACATGTAAGTACAAAATGGTTTGGATTCAGCCACTCCATTTGCCAAATCGTTACATGTAGAACTTGAAGAAATATGTAGTAGGCTGGTTAAGACAGTCGCGACACTAGCTCAGCAAGGTTTTGCTGGCTGAAGACGGACGGACGGACGAACTGACAGACGACTAGCTTCTTTTTGCGTTGTGATTCTGTTGGATGAAAGCCATCATGCCCAAGTCTAACTTATGACGACAGACGGACATATGAATACGACAGCTGTCATTGTGACCACAGGTGCGTTTCTATGGTTGTGGGTCGGGGCTGAGTATGAGTAAGTAATGTTCATCAGAGTAACAATGGGAATAGAGGCGCTGGTTGTTGTTTACCAGTTTCCCGCACGGTCAGCTGGTAAGGTCCCAGGGAACGAATCCATGCCCGCGAACAGGGAGACCATCGCGCAGTTACTCCCTGAGCGGACATATACATACTTCTATAATATCCAAGCATTTGAGTTTTGAGTGAGGTTGCAATTAGTAACTAATATCTTTATAAGTAACACCTCAGAGGGATCAGATTTATGAAAATTGTATGAAATAATTAGTTTTAACAATCTATGCTCATTTCAAATCCATGGATTCGGCACCTGGTAATTTATTTTAGTAAATATTCAACGATAGAGTACTTTCCCCTTCGTCAAACAAGTATTAACTTTTAAATAAAAATCCTGTTTCTCATAAATATATAAATAAGGAACCCCGCTGTAATTTTTTTTTTTAAAGATGCAAACGTACACATTATTGTAAATATCCGAATTATTATATAGCCGGATAAAATTTATTGCTGCTGGCTTGAATTTTGCCCCTGGAAAAGCGAATGCGATCTTCTCAAACGGACGCTTGTCATCGGAAAAAAATACGGCAAATCCACGGACATTACCGAACGTTACCGTCACCTCAATGACTGGTACCCCGTCTAACCACAGCAGAATCGAAACTGAATATTGCAAAATAGGACGTCCAAATGCCATATTTAAATACAAAGGTCTCAAATTAGAATGTGCATGTTGCATATTCGAATAAAGTAGTAAGATATGGAAAGGTTCATAATGCAAAGTGCGGTTTCAACAATTCATTTTGTAATTGCACATTGCATAATTGAGTTTTTACCTTAATACTGTTCCATAATCGCCGATAGTTCATTCAACTATCTATAGTTTATTTCATAAAATACCGTCTTCTTTTTCGCGTTATTTGCCGCTGAGTCGTTTCTGAGAGTGTTTGATCAGGACATAAGTCTACAGATTCGGACACATAATGTTCAGCCTTTTAGGCGGCCCCTGCCCATCGGGGCTTGAAGATATAGATTGGACTGCAGAATGCTTCCACGCAGAGCTGAAACCGACCGAATATGGTTACTGGTAAACCGTTTAGAGGTTCTAAGCCTACCCAGGAAGAATGGTGCCAGTCGGACTGTCCATGCATATAACTGTTATTGGTTTCAATGGGCGGCAGGGCTTGAGATGTTATTTCATCTCAATGTCGGGTAAAAGTCCCACAAAATCGGAAGCAACGTATCCAAAATGTTGACGAGAACGTTTAAACTCAAATCAAACAAACCAGCCTTTAGGCGCAATCTCAATTGTCAGGTATTCTTTCCATATGATATGAAATCTAATTTTTAAGGGATAAATAAAGTTTAGTCAGTAATGAAAAAAGTCCGAATTTTATGCAACACGAGTTTTGTCCCAGGTCGGCAAAAAGCAAATAAAGCAGAAAATCTGACCGAAAATTATCCACAAAATATCAAAAGAAATTATAACACAGCTGTGAACCCCGCGAGCCATAGCGACTAAAAAAATTCTGACAAATAAGAAAAATATCATACATTTTCATCAGAAAATAAATCATTTTATAATAATAATAATAATAATAATAATAATAATAATAATTATAATAATAATATTAAAAAGTCTTTATTTCAAGAGGGTAACACAATTAGAACAATAACTAATCTCCCTTGCGGCCCTCAAAATTTTGAAGATATCAAGGACTGTACTGTGTCGTGCGAGTGGGTTTTCGTAATACGATTCTCGAATACGTTTGGTCCGTATTAATTTGTTCCAGGGATAGGTAGTTCGAGGGATAAGTAGTTCGAATAACTGAAGTTTAATCATACCGTTAGGCTATGAAGCAGGATTAAAAATAATTATATTTCTGATGTTTCAAATAATAAAGAAATAGAATCTCCTCGATGAGTACTCGTACACAACGGCCCTTTTCATGAAAAATTCAGCATATCCTCGGCAAATTATACAATATGAGCCTGCGCACGACAAAACCTACAATAAGACATGGGCGTCCCTCGAAGACTCCTATCAGCCTGCGCATCCTTATAGTCTAACCAGAGACTTCTCATGCTGCATGGAGGAGCATTTGGGCCCTGAGCTGTCCTTAGAGCGCACAACGAAGACTCTGATCAGACTGCGCGGAAGCGCAGGCTGATCTGATCCCTCGTTGGGCGCACACGTCTTATTGTAGGTTTTGACGTGCGCTGGCTCATATTATACGGATAAATGGAGCTATGGGAAGGATGATATAAGGACTTCAAAACGAGTTCGAAATATCCGTGGTGAACGAGCCATTCATGTTTGACTTATCAAAGTTTCAATGCGTATAATAAGTGTGTATGCACATGTAATTGCAACCAAGTTTTCATCTCAATGCCGGGTAAAAGTCCCACACTATCGGAAGCAACATCTCCAAAATGACCCAAATAGTGTTTACGGGGACGTTAAATGTCAAATCAAACAAACAAACAAATAATTGCAACCAAAACTGGGATGTAACGTAAGTGGCAGCTTGCTTTCCTGGATCTTGTGAAACTGGTGCAATGTTGAAAAAATATAAATCATAATGGATCAAATGTGCCAAATAGTTACACAGGTAAAGATATGTTATTTATTTTTGTATGTCCGATAATTAATATTACGATTATGGTAAAACTAAGAAAATCTATCAACACTAGTACTTACACCTAGAACATATCCAAATGATAATTATTCACTCTTGAAGCAAATGCCGGAATATAAACTTGTCCGAGTTGTATTATAAAAACTTCTTTTTTTAATAACCAGGTATATTAAATGACGGAACCTCTGACAATAGGTATATCGTCGAAGAAAACAAACAGTAATGTTTGGAAAACGTCTTAAAGTTATGAAAAGAATGCTACCAGTTCAAATCTCTAATTACAATGTTTGTGTAAGTATTTATCGTTTTCATAAAACCATATACGTCAAGTCATTTCTTTTGTTTGCATTGGAGTTTAACGGCCCAGTCAACACTATTTAGGTCATTTTTGAGCCGGTCAGTTAACCCATCCACACTTTCCTGGGCAGACTTATACATAAACGGTTAACCAGAACAGTGCACATTCTTTCGCCAGAAACTGACAACTGCGATTCTTGAATCAGCGGAAGGGAGAGATTGACCGTAGAAAAGAATTCAAAATCAATCTTCACGAAAACGAAAAATGTTGACGACCGCGGCAGGTATCGAACCCGCATTCTCCTGATCACCAGTCAGACGCGAATCCGACTGAGCTACGGAGGCCGGCGTCGAGTAACTTAATATGCTACGATCCTAGATATTGTGACAAACCGTGGAGACCCAGACCAGACTGTCATTCAATGGAACTTTAATGGTTGAATATGTTTGAGACCATGAAAATTTCTTCTACACAGAGGTAGTTCTAGCCACTGAGGTTTGATCATAATAGAAGTGGGATGCAAGACACCAAAGGGAAAGAAACACAAATACAAAACGAAAACGTCAAAATGACAGTTACCTCCCATAATATCGCCAAGTAGCTATCCAAAATAAAACAAGAATTCCGCAGAAGGCGGCGTCGCACCTGCTGGGGGCAAAAGTCATAGAAGCCACAATCAGAATGTTGTTATTAATTAAGTAAATTTCATAGCAGTTGATAGTTGATGTAAAATGTGTCAAAGTCACTGGACCAAAAATATAGGCCATGGTCACCAGGTCAGGGTACGTGACAAATCAGTGCAATAAGGAGAACCACTATGCAAGATTTGGTGGTTGCAGGCCTTTTATTTGAGAAGATCTGGAACATTGACGCAAATTGTGTCAAAGTCAATGGAGCGTAAAATATAGGTCAAGGTCACCAGGTCAAGGTACCTGCAGAATCAGTACATCCAGGAGCAGCATTATGCAAGGTTTGATGGTTGTAGGCCTTTTATTTGCAGAGATCGCGAACTTCAACATAAAAATTTGTCAAAGTCGCTGGAGCGTAAAATATAGGTCAAGGTCACCGGATCAAGGTACCTGCAGAGTCAATTCATCTAGGAGAAACACTATTCAAGATTTTCTTGGTGTAGGCTTTTTATTTGAGAAGATCTGGAACATTGACGTAATTTGTGTCAAACTCACTGAAGCGTAAAATATAGGTCAAGGTCACCGGGTCAAGGTGCTTGCCTAGTCAGGAGCTCAGGGTGATGTTTCATGAAAGGTTTGATGGTTGTTTAGTCTTATAGTTGATTACAATACAAACTTTGACGTAAATGTCGAACTTCGACGTAATGGTCAAAGTCAGTGGAGCGCAAAATATAGGTCAAAATCACCAGGTCAAGGTGCTTACAAAGTGAGAAAGTCTATGAGATGTTTCATGTAAGGTTTGATGGTAGCTGAGGTCTGTGAATAAAAACTTTGACATAAATGTCGAACTTTGACGTAAATGTCGAACTTCGACGTAATGGTCAAAGTCAATGGAGCGCAAAATATAGGTCAAAATCACCAGGTCAAGGTGCTTACAAAGTGAGAAGGTCTATGAGATGTTTCTTGTAAGGTTTGATGGTAGCTGAGGTTTGTAAAATAAAAAGTTTGACATAAATGTCGAACTTCGACATAAATGTGACGGACGGACGCACGGACGCACGGACGAACGGACGAACGGACGGACGGAAAAGTTGACGCCTATGTCGCACCCTGCTACAAGCAGGTGCGACAATGATATTGCAAAGACGAACTACGAGTATAACAATAATAAACCACAAAAACAACAACAAAATAACCTTGGAACGTACAGTAAAACTTTTTTTTTTTACTATTTTATTATATAGATTTTTTGGGGGCTGGGGAGGGTGGTGGGTAGTGGTGGTGCGCTTAAGGTATATAGTAATCACACATTTAGACTGCAATGCAAAATAAACTAAGATTTTCCAAATTGTTACCCAGCACTGTGGGTTGCAATATAAGTTCAAAAAGCAAATACATTATGTAAAGCAAATTCAACAACTACAGTTTAAGACCAAATAATGGTCCTATAAGACCACTAGACGAAGATTGATTGTCCAAAATGAGGCAAAATCCCCTAAATTTTCAAACAAGGATACCGACAAGGCAGGAGCACTCACCCTTAAAATATTATCATTTTCAGTTGTTATGTACTCGCAAGTAGCAAAGACGAGGCATAATTTTCTTGCTTTCTACATTTTTAAGCACTTTTGTGAAAATTTCACCGAATACCACATGGTAAATTTCATCGCCATCTTGGATTTCGACAAAATTCTTACCCTGAATTTAGTGAAATTCAAACCCCAAGTATTTCCCTGTCACTCGAGATCGGATGATGACAGTTACATCTTGCAATTGCTTAATCAATGGCTTTGCAGAATCATCAACCTGATCTACATGTCATTTTACTTCAGTTGTTTTAAACGTCTTTCAAAACATTGACTTCGGTTTGTTTACAACAGAGTTTCTGTTCTTATTATAGATTTTGTCTGCTACAAGGACATTAGTGCATGTGTCAACGTTAATGATATGAATTGTGGATGCGCGTTTAAAACAACCATGCCTAGAGTTAGTGAACTTAACCTGAGTGGGCACAAAGCAAATCCTAAAATTTAACATGCATAATGAGCGAAGTTTTAGATCAGTCCTCGTTTGTCCCTGATAATATTGGCCAGCATCTGCAGGGAGGCTGAAACGTCATCTCAGGCTAGTCCATGAAACGGGAACACTTGTGAAGTCCATAATATATTGAGTGTTGGTTTGTTTGTTTGACTTGAGGTTTATCGTCCCGTCAATACTGTAAAGGTCATTTTGGAGACGTTGCTTCCAATTTTGTGGGATTTTTACCCGACACTGAGATGAAATGACATCTCAAGCCCTGTCGCCCAATGAAACCAATAGGGTTTAATAGCATGGACGGTCCGCCTCGCACAGCGGTTCCTGGACAGGTAAGAAAAGTGTGGGCTTAAAAGGGTATATAAGAGCTCATAGGTAACCCACCAAGCCGGCCTGATCGCAAGACTCTGGAATTTTGATATTACATTACAAAAACACGCCTATTCAAATATATTGGCAATTTTGCCACCAAAAACTGAAGATTTTCAGAAAAAAATAAATGAAAGTTTTGTTATTTCTGTTCCAAACATAGAATGCGGGTACTCGTTAGAACCGCATCAGCGAGGTAGTTCTGACAATTACAAACAATCTTTGTTTTCATAGATTTTGGGTACTCGTTAGAACCGCCTCAGCGAGGCGGTCCTAACGAGTACACACAATCTTTGTTTTTGAGCAGAAATAAGAAAAATAATGTTAACCCTTACAAAACAAAGTTTTACTATATAAAATGGGGTTTTAGGGGTGGGTGGGGGGGGGGGTCAAAATTATATAGTCATGTTTTCGTGATAATCCGATCTAGCGGATTATATGTGTACAAAGGTGTTGATTAGATTGCGCGCATGTTGATCTGCACGTTTGTTGTTCGCAAAGGCAGAGACATGTTTTTTATTGTCACGACGTGTTTCATATAGTTATTTTTGTTCAAAATCATAGGTTGCGGGTGCTCATAAGAACCGCCTCAATAAGGTGGTTCTAACGAGCACCCACAATCTATATTTAGAGTAGCAATAGGCAACCATCCGAAAGCTACCTTTCATAAGGTAATGAATGAAATAAATTCCGTTACTGCTAATTGCGAACGAGGTCTCCGGTCAACCTGAGTTTATAAGTATCCACTGGTTTGAGCTGTCATATCGGCCCCCGCCCATCGGGGCTTGAAGAAATACATGGGCTGCATGATGCTTCCACGCAGAGCTGAAAGCGATCACACACCAGTACTGGTAAACCGCTCAGAGGATCTCAGCCTGCCCAGGCAATTCGGTGTGAGTCGGACCGCCCATGCTTATAAACCTAATTTCTTTATTTGGGCGACAGGGCTTGAGATGTCATTTCATCTCAATGTAGGGTAAAAGTCCCACAAAATTGAAAACAACGTCTTCAAAATGACATATACAGTGTTGACGGGGACGTTAAACCTCAAATCAAACAAACAGACACACAAATACAGATGTTATATTGTCGATTTTGCAGAGTCATGTCTCATTATTAAACTGCAAACATATGATTTCTTTGTATCCTTAAAAGAGAATGTAAACAGTAGAGCGTTGCCGAGGTCTTGTTTGCATTAATAGTTTTGGATTTCAAAAATGAAGTTTGGAGTCGTTAAGAAAATAATTGACTTTCAATTGTTAAAAATGGCAAATGCAATCACCCTCATGATCAAATTTAGTTCATTTACAACTAAAGTTGAAAAGAAATATTTTATTTACTTTATGATTAACCCATTTTCTACGGGAAACCCCAAAAACGGGTAGATGGCAAACAGTGCAGGCCCAGATCAGACGCCGCAGAACGCGGCGTCTGATCAGGGCCTACACTGTTTGCAAAACATCATAGGTTTTGAAGAAAACACAATCTGACATCCCTAAATTTTAAATGGACTTCAGGTTTATCTGAAAAGGAAGATTTCATTTGGTACAAAAAGGGTTAAAATTATCAACCCTTCAATCCTGTAGACCGGTGTAGAAATTTATGCAAGCAGTGTAGATCCTTCACATTATGTTTATATTACCTTTCAAAACTAAGGATGTGCATTCTCGTTAGGAGCACCCAATACCTATGTTTGCAGCATATATACATGTATATATAAGAAGAACATCACGAATTTTCATCAGAAAAGTAGCTATTTTGGAGATGTGAACTAATGCACGTGGCTCGCACGGGTGTGCTCATTTCATGGACTTGTTCACGTGATGGCCCCAACCTTCAGTTGGTCCCTCCTTGGGTAGACTGTTTTCAGGCCACTTCAAGCCGAATATAGTTAAACCGCACGCAAATTTTATGTTTTTGTATACTATTTGATATACAGGCCGCGATGTAAACATAGGAACCGTAAGTATCCGAAAAGTGTTTTTATTACTGATCTGGTAGAATAAATAGAAGAGACAGTAGAGGAGATGTTAGTGAGGGAGATGGCAGGAAGATGAAAATAAAGGGAAGTATAGAAGCCAAAGAAATAATAACATTCTCCATCTACCCGTGCCTGCTGCAAGGACAAGAGGCCTTGTCCAACTGTAAGTCAATATCAGTTGGACACCCCAGTGATGCAAGATACACGTCACCTTCGCCTCATCCTACCACCCATCTTATGTATAAGACTTGCTGTATGCAGGTTCATAGTGCTCCGAAAAGAAGATTTTCGTAGTCCATCATACTCTAATGCGCTACATGTACAGTGGCGATTTAGTTTTTGTTGTCCACGGAAACGGATGCAAAACTCTTTTCAACGATTTGGAAACGCAGCGTTTAGACCACGCTTAAACGATCGTTTACATTTTCAGCCAATCAGATCATCGTTTCTGAAACGTTTCAAGCGTTTCGTATATCAACCAATCACATTAGCGTTCGGAAAACGCTGTCATGGAAACCGTTTCTGGTTTCATATGTTCTTTTTCGTTAACCAATAAAAATCCCGCAGACTCACTTTAATGATAATAATAATAATAATGATTATTAATAATAATGAATAAAAATAAAAATAAATAATAATAATAATAATTATTATCATTATTTATTATTATTTTGGTTATTTTTATTATGAAACAGAAAATAGATAAAAAATAATAGCGAAATGATTTTAAGATGAAGAGGCTCTCCTGCAATAAACAGAAAATTGTGTTTGACAGAAAGAAAATATTTCCGGATTCTGTAGCTCAGTTGGATGCGCGTTTAACTGTTCATCCAGATTCGCGGGTTCAATGCTTGCCGGTGAAAAACAAACTACATAAGAATTTATTGTTCTCACCCATTACGTACGGCCGCTATATTTTAGGAAACAAAAAAAAAATTAAAAATAAATAAATAAATAAATTTATACAATGAATTTGACATTTAACATGATTTTTCAGTATATGTGATCCCAATAATTATCCGTCATCAAATTAACATTCGATGACAGATGTCTTCTTCAATCATCACGAAAACACGCCTTTATAAATTTGACTCTTTTGTATTGAAAAACTTGGCTTGACAGGGTTAATTATTTTACATTATTTCTACTCAAATATAGACTGTGGGTAAACGTTAAACCCGCATCGCCAAGGCGGTTCTAACGAGTAAACATATTAGAATTTTTATCCCAAAATTTACAATTTTGTTGTAGAGTAGAAGTTTTCAATTTATTTGATTAGGCTTGTTTTCGTAATGGAACAAAAATAAATTGTATTTGAACTGTCAGAATCAGACACACGTTAATATTTTTTTCTTTTTTTATATTTCGGCGGTGAAAATATTTCATTCATAATTTTATAATATACTAAGCCGCGAAATCAATTTATATCTGAAACAAATAAAAATCATCGCTTCACCTCATTACAAAAACACGCACTTTCGTATTTTGAAAATTTTACCAAAAATCTAAGAAAAGTATTATATTTTTATATTTCTGCTCAAAGCATAGATTGTGAGAATTCGTTATAGTCGCGTCGGTGAGGCGGTTCTAACGAGTAACCACCATCTATTTTATAAGCAGAATTAAGAAGAAATATCACAATAACACACCCGTGCGACATAGTGGATTTTTTTTCAGATCTCCAAAATGGCTACTTTTCTAATAAAAATCCGTGATATTTTTATGCTGCTAATATAGGTTGTGGGTGCTCGTTAGAACCGCCTCAATGCGAAGGTTCTAACGAGTACCCACAACCTATGTCTTGGAGCAGAAATAACAAAAAAATAATGTATACCCCCGTTCACCCCCATTTTCTCGATATAAAGTGAGGTTTAAGGGGGTGTTCATTTCACGGACTTTTTCACGCGATGATGTACACCGATGGAAATTCCAGTTATATTATATAAAGGTTTGGTTTAAGGGCTCAAAATAATATAGGCTTGTTTTCATGATGTCTTGAAAACACGGTATGTTCATATTGTGAACAATAAATATGATCGCGAAATCTTCACAGGGGCAACCCGGACTACTTTTTCAATATTCCTTTTTTCATAAATGCCAGACAAATTTTGTCTAAAACATCAGAATTTTCACTCACGCTTCGCACTCGTGAAAATTCTGATATTATAAATTTACGCCACCTTAAAGGTCATATACAAAGGTATAGAAATCCATTAAATTTACAATAACATTGATTAAAGGAATCAAAGGGCGAAAACCGCATCAAATTATCTTTATTAGTTTCCAAGATATTACAATTTGAAGTGTGAAATATTTCATTGAAATAGAGCAGCTTCAGACTGCCTCATTAATATTCATGAGGTATTCTATGATGTCATAGATGCACATTAAAATTTTTAAACTTTTTAAATATGAAATACCTTGTGTTTTATAGCCCTTAGGAACTGTATAATCATCTATTTGAATTATTTAAACTGATTTCAACTGTAAGCTAAACCAGTTTTCACACATATTTTCAATTGCAAACCTTAAATTCAATTTTTAAATATTTTTTAAAATAATTTAAATTCAAGTTCCTGTTTTTGTAAGAGGATGATTTAACATACACAACTTAAAGATCTGTTCAAAGGGCATATGAAAACACTTACATTAGCTAGTTGCAATGAAATTTTGAATTAAATGGTAGTTTTAAATATTTTTAAAAAAATATTTTAATTGTAAATTTAAGCTTGAATTTCAAAATCAAATTTCTCATTTCTATCCTAAATTATGAACAAGATACACAGTAATCAAAGGGCATGAGAAAACTGTATGAGGCAACTGCAAAATGGAAAATATGGTAGTTTAAAATTATTTTAAAAAAGTTTAAAGCCACTATGACATCACGGAATATTGCATTGTGGGTTAAAATCAAGGAAAATTCAGGGGAGGCTACTCTTAGAGGAAAATAGGTATGTATCAAATATAAATGCGCATAACTTTGGAACAAATAGGAATTGTTTCATGCGGTTTTCAATAAAATAACCCTCCTTGTGTCTGCTTTCACCTTGCTTCATACTAAGATTTTTTTAAGTTTCTTTGTAATTGCTCTTTAAACACTATTTTATTTTTGAGGCATTGATTCCAATTTTGAGCCTGTGTGTGTTTTTTTTACCATACATTGAGATGAAATGACATCTCAAGCCCTGTCACCCAAACAAACAAAAATGGTTTATATGTAGGGACGGCCAGCCTCGAACCACTTTGGCTGGTCAGGCATAGATCCTGTAAGCGGTTTTTCACATTTCAGTACTGGTCATTGAAGAAATATATGAGCTGCATGATGCTTCCACGCAGAGCTTAATCCGGTCCGCACACTAGTACCGGTAAACCACCTAGAGGATCTAAGCCGATCCAGGAATCACGGTGCGAGGCGGACCGCCCATGCTAATAAATATGTTCTATAAAAGGGTTATCCTTTGGAAGCAAGGAATACACCACAGAAGTGAAAAATATGAAGTGTACATGTTTTCTGGGCCAGACTAGCTAGTTTCGGCCAATTAGGCCTCATCAGTGACCCTCAGATACTTTCAAAATTTTTCCCTATTGGTTTCATTGGGCGACAGGGCTTGGGATGTCATTTCATCTCAATGTCGGGTAAAAGTCCCACAAAATTGGAAGCAACGTCTCCAAAATGACATTTACAGTGTTGACGGGGACGTTAAACCTCAAATCAAACAAACAAATCAGTACTGGTCACGAACAGACTCAGTAAAACCGAGTCTGCTAATACGTTTATTTCGACTCGTATACATATATTGCATTCTGACATGCAGAACTCTAGTTAAATGTGAGATTGAGGGGTAGTGATTTGAATTGCCTCGGTGAAGCAAAACCAATTAATATCATTTTTTTTCGGAGAAATGAAGACGTTTATCCTAAATTGTCATCAACTACCTTCAATCCCCCCCCACCCAACCCCCCACCCCACCCCACCCCACACACACTCTCTCTTCACCGTGTATGGCATATGATAATTCTCGTGCTGTTCATAGAGGCGGATCTAACGTGGAGCCTCAACACGGGTTGTGCGTTGTTTTTGTGGAAATCATGAACTGTGTAAAGTCGATAGCATCGCCTTAATAACACATATTATGAGTGCTCCTTAGCATCCTACATCGTTGAGATAAAGGTTGGGGATTCCAGGGATCTACAATATTTTCTTTATTTTTGCGAATTTAGAAATTAAAACATACATTGTGGGTACTCGTTACCGAACACGAAACACAATATTTGATAAAATATCAAACAAATATCATTGTTTTTTATCGTCGGAAAACTACGGAACCCGGGAAGGGACATGATTTTTTATTTTTATTATGTTGTGCGAACAAGATAATATCTTGAGCGGACAAGATATTATCTTGTTCGGACAACATATTATCTTGTGCCGACAAGATATTATCTTGTGCGGACAAGATATGATCTTGTTCGGACAACATATTATCTTGTGCGCACAAGATATTATCTTGTTCGCACAATATATTATCTTCTTTGCACAACATAGATCTTGGGAAGTTGTGCGGACAAGATATTATCTTGTGCGGACAAGATATTATCTTGTGCGGACAATATAATATCTTGTGCGGACAAGATAATATCTTGTGCGCACAAGATCTATGTTGTGCAGACAAGATATTATCTTGTGCGGACAAGATAATATCTTGTTCGCACAACTTAATATCTTGTGCGGACAAGATAATATCTTGTCTGCACAAGATAATATGTTGTCCGCAGAAGATAATATCTTGTTCGGACAAGATATTATGTTGTGCGGACAAGATATTATCTTGTCCGCACAAGATATTATGTTGTCCGCACAAGATAATATCTTGTCCGCACAAGATAATATCTTGTCCGCACAAGATATTATCTTGTGCGGACAACTTATAAAATTAAAAAAAATCATGTCCCTTCCCGGGTTCCGTA
>OY757018.1:1443283-1583283 GCA_963580285.1 Lucinisca nassula | reverse complement strand
CGTGACAAAGACAGGATAAAAGTCATAACATAATGTAATATTTCTGAATGTTTGGAAATCATAAAATCAAATACCGGCTTTAAAGGATACCGGTTTATTCATGATAAAAAGCCTAAATCATTACTACTGTGAACACATAAACCTGAAGTAAAGTCTTTGTAATACCCTGACCAATATTCTCGACTTAGAAGGCTTTCTTGCGTTACTTTGGTCTAGATCAAACAACACATTATCATGACTTAGCTTCATTATATGGTCCCCGCCAAGCGAATTTGTGTCTTCGAGCATTCCGTCATGACAAATTTTAACTGCGCATGCCCAGCCATTCAGAGGGGCCAGGGATATGGCTTTCTATCTGAAGGTTCCTCTAGATTAACTGCTTGTATGAGCGAGCAGCGAAGGTTCTGGCGAGCCTGCGCGGATGCGCAGGCTCGCCTGAACCTTCGCTGCTCGCATAGGCGATAAGTACCAAAATCGCTTGACGGGGCCCATATATGATGATACAGTTGATGGGTGTGAAACGATATTTTCAAATATATTTGTGGCATTTTTTCTGCTCTAATTATAGATTTTGTCTGCTACAAGGACATTAGTGCATGTGCCAACGTTCATGATATGAATTGTGGATGCTCGTTTTAGTTTAAAACAACCATGCCTAGAGTTAGTGAACTTAAAGTGAATGACAACCTTTAAAATATAATTACTTCATTTGCAAGAAAAGGTTACTGTAATGATTAATCTCTGACTTTTATTACCAATTGAAATCTGCTAAGGTAATTAAATCAACATTTAATGGTTTCAGTGAAGCCTTCTGGCAGCGGCCATTTTTTCCCCAAGGTAATCCAAATGTATCCCAGCGTCCAACATGTTTGCTCAATCCCTGACCTCAAGGAGACCATTGAAGCTCTATGTCTCTCTATGTAGCTACTAAAGGAGAAGTTATTAGGCTCTCTAATCAGGTTGCATTCTCAAAAATCCTTAAATAGGCTGTCAGTTCAGGATCTTACATACTGGCTTCATTATGTTTTTGGATGAAAATAAAGACTTTGAAGACAGTTTTCCTGAGTTTGGTGCCATTGGTTTCATTGGGTGGCATTCATCTTACTGTCAGGTAAATACCCCACAAAATTGGAAGCAGCATCTGCAAAATGCCCTAAATAGTGGTGATGGGAATGTTAAACATCAATTCAAACAAACAAAATCTGTTCTTTCCTACAAAACAATTGTTTTCTGTAATCCTTGTCTGATCTACAGTTAATCACATTGTACACCTGTACACTATTTGCATAAAATCCAGGACTTTATCCAAAAATGAAAACATAAATTATGGGTACTCAAAAGAATCACCTCGTTGAGTACCCACAATCTGGATTAACCCATTTAGACCCAAAACTCCAAAAGAGGTACCCTGGCAAACAGTGCAGGCCCCGATAAGACGCCGCAGCACACGGCGTCTGATCAGGGCTTACATTGTTTGCAAAATGTTCAGCCATTTTCCTAATAAATTTTGAGGGAAACAACCTGACAGCCCTTGGTTTTGAAATGGACTCCTGGTATATATAAGGAGGAAGATTCCATTTTTGTACAAAAAAAAGGTTAAGAAAAATATCACAAAAGACCATAGTGAAGTGCCATGAAATATTACCTTAAATTGTCAGGGCGTGCTATGGAAATGATTGGTTAAATGATACTGATAGGCATTAATTAATGAAGAAAATAAAATAAACAAGTAAGCAACACACTTTCAACTGAAAACAGCTAAATTCAAAATGTTTGCACTAATGTTATGCTTTGCATAAACAAATGTCTTGATGTTAAGATTCTCTGTTCCAAGATTATGAATCCATTTTTTACATAACTTTTTATTTTTCTAAGGGTCAGGAATAGAAAACAGTTAATTCCTTGTCCAGTATTTGCCCTTACAAGAAGGCATTTTTATTATTTTAAAGTTCACTTTCCCCTCTAAAATCCTCAGCTGCTAAAGATAGCTGTTGGAACATGGACTGAACAGTCTCTTTGAGATCACTGCAGGAGATATAATCTGTAAAAATGTCTGACACCCTATAAACAACTTTAATGAGCCATTACAGTTAATTAGAGCAACAGTTTAGGAGGAGAATATGATTTTATCATTCCTCAATGGTGTTATTGTAAAATGGATCTGAGAAAAAAAAATGGTGGTCATTCACTTTAACCTGAGTGCGCACAAAGCAAATCCTAAAATTTAACATGCATAATGAGCGAAGTTTTAGATCAGTCCTCGTTTGTCCCTGATAAGATTGACCAGCATCTGCAGGAGGCTGAAACGTCATCTCAGACTAGTCCATGAAACGGGAACACTTGTGAAGTCCATAATATAATAAGAAAAGTTTGGGCTTAAAAGGGTATATAAGAGCTCATAGGTAACCCACCAAGCCGGCCTGATCGCAAGACTCTGGAATTTTGATATTACATTACAAAAACACGCCTATTCAAATATATTGGAAAGTTTACCACCAAACAAATGAAGATTTTCAGAAAAAAAAAAAACCCTGAAAGTTTTATTATTTCTGCTCCAAACATAGATTGTGGGTACTCGTTAGAACCGCCTCAGCGAGGCGGTTCTAAAGAGTACACACAATCTTTCTTTTTGAGGAGAAATAGGAAAAACAAGAATATCGGTGGAACAGATGGATGCTCCCCGAAGTTGAAATAGTCGGAACAGGAAACATTATCCTAGTTAAAGAGCGGTATACTGTGTATACTCACTGTACTTCAAAATGGAGTATAACAAAACCTGTCGGTGGACAGATTAGCTTGCCTGATGCACTGTCATACAAACATCAGCAACACAAAAGTCGGAATAAATCATATCAGAATGATGAGAGGTTGATAATGAATGGCTGTGTGCAATGGAACTCCGTTTACAGTTGGAAAGATTTCTGCCTCCAGCATGTTTTTTTCTAAAAAAAAAATAGCCGCAGTGACCTTGACCTTGAGCCCAGGACCTTGAAAGTCAAACTTGTTCGAGATATTATCACACCCAACATTTATGTGAAGTTATCCATCAGCAAATGACGTCGCTAGAGCGAAACTAAAAATAGCCGCAATGACCTTGACCTTGAGCCCAGGATCTGAAAGTCAAACTTGCTCGAGATATTATCATACCCAACATTTATGTGAAATTATATTAAAATCCATCAATAAATGTAGGTTATTTCTAAAAAATAGCCACAGTGACCTTTACCTTTAGCCAAGGATCCTGAAAGTCAAACTTGCTCGAGATATTATCATACCCAACATTTGTGTGAAGTTATATTTAAATCCATTGGCAAATGGCGAAGCTAGAGCAATGGCAATGTTTTTTTTTTTCTAAAAATAGCTGCAGTGACCTTGACCTTGAGCCCATGACCCTGAAAGTCAAAGTTGCTCAAGATATTATCATACCCTATATTTGTGTGAAACTATATTAAAATCCATCAATAAATGTAGGAACTAGAGCAATGACAAAGTTTTTTTTTTCTCTAAAAATAACGACAGTGACTTTGACCCGAGGATCCTGAAAGTTGAATTTGCTCGAGACATTATTATACCCAATATTTGTGTGAAGTTATATTAAAATCCATCAGAAACTGACGACGCTTGAGCGATGACAAAGATTTTTTCTAAAAATAGCCGCAGTGACCTTGACCTTGAGCCCAGGACCCTGAAAGTTGAACTTGCTCGAGATATTATCATACTCAACATTTGTGTGAAGTTATATTAAAATCCATCAGAAAATGACGACGCTTGAGCGATGACAAAGATTTTTTCTAAAAATAGCCGCAGTGACCTTGACCTTGAGCCCAGGACCCTGAAAGTTGAACTTGATCGAGATATTATCATACTCAACATTTGTGTGAAATTATATAAAATCCATCAATAAATGTAGGCACTAGAGCGAAAACAAAGTTTTTTCTAAAAATAGCCACAGTGACCTTGACCTTGAGCCTAGGACCCTGAAAGTCGAACATGCTCAAGATATAATCAAACCCAACATTTGTGTGAAGTTATATTAAAATCCTTTAATAAATGTAGGCATCAGAGTGATGACAAAGTTTTTCTAAAAATAGCCGCAGTGACCTTACACTGCAGCTTTAAACAAAGTGCCATAACTCTGTGACAAATCATCTAACCAGATACCACGGATAATATGCGCATCCCCTATTACTGCTTAAGATTCCATTGAAGTTTCGTTAAATTTCTGGAAGTAGTTGCTGAGAATTCGCGTGGACACGAACAGTACCCTATGTATTCATGCAGAATTCATCACAGGGACATAACTGTTGGAAAATTATCGAACTAAAACACGCAGGTGATATGCGCATCCACCTTCGATACTTAATATTCCCATGAAGTTTCATTGAAATCCGACCAGTAGTTTATAAGAATTCGCGTAGACAAGAGCGGAACGAACGCGGCTACTATATGTTCCCCCGAAATTCTTCGGGAAGCATAATAATGTATACCCCTGCAAACCCCAGTTTTACTGTATAAAATTTGTGTTTGAGGGCGTCAAAATTGTATGTTTTCGTGATGATATAAACTAGAAGTATTGTATTACATGCTCACAAAGGTTTTGATTAGATTGCGCGGATGCGCAGCTTAATCTGCCCATTTCTTGTTCGCAAAGACGGAGGCAGTTTTTTTTCACGACGTGTTGCACATAGTTATTTTTGTTTAGAATCATAGGTTGCGGTAGATTGTAAGAAGCGCCTCAATAAGGTGGTTCTAACGAGCACACACAATCTATATTTAGAGTAGCCGATGACCAGGCAACCATCCGAGAGCTACCTTTCATAACGTAATGAATGAGAGAAATTGCGTTACATAGGTGTGTAGCTGCTAATTGCCAGCGAGGTCTGACTGAGTATACATCCAGACTGATATAAGTATCCACTGTTTACAGATGTAATATCGGCCCCCGCCCAGTGGGGCTTGATGAAATAGATTGGCTGCATGATGCTTCCACGCAGAGCTGAAACCAACCGCACACGAGTACTAGTAAACCGCTTAGAGGATCTAAGCCTGCCCAGGCAAAGCGGTGCGAGTCGGACCGCCCATGCTTATAAACATTTTGTGTTTCTTTGGCCGACAGGGCTTGAGATGTCATTTCATCTCAATGTCGGTAAAAGTCCCACAAAATTGGAAACAACGTCTTCAAAATGACCTATACAGTGTTGACGGGGACGTTATACCTCAAATCAAACAAAAAGACAAACAAATACAGATGTTATATTGTCGGCTTTCCAGAGTCATGTCTCATTATTAAAATGCAAACATATGATTTCTTTGTAACCTTAAAAGAGAATGTAAACAGTAGAGCGTTGCCGAGATCTTGTTTGCATTAATAGTTTTGGATTTCAAAAATGAAGTTTGGAGTCGTTAAGAAAATAATTGACTTTCAATTGTTAAAAATGGCAAATGCAATCACCATCATGATCAAATTTAGTTCCTTCACAAGTAAAGTCGAAAAGAAAATAGTTTATTTACTTTATGATTAACCCATTTTGTACCGGAAACCCCAAAACGGGTAGGTGGCAAACAGTGCAGGCCCAGATCAGACGCCGCAGAACGCGGCGTCTGATCAGGGCCTACACTGTTTGCAAAACATTCAGTCTATTTCCAAATAGATTTTGAAGAAAACACAACATGACATCCCTAAATTTTTAACTGGACTCCTAGTTTATCTGAAAAGGAAGATTCCATTTGGTACAGAAAGGGTAAAAAATATCAATCCTTATTATAGCCCTGTAGACCGGTGTAGAAATTTATGCAAGCAGTGTAGATCCTTCACACTATGTTTATATTACCTTTCTAAAAACTTAGGATGTGCATACTCGTTAGAAGGAGTAAGGAGTACCCAATACTTATGTTTGCAGCATATATGTAGGTAGCTTTGCACTAAATACTGGAGGTACTTGGTTTTATCACTTTGGGACAGAGCTTTTAGTTGCAGTCTAAATACCAGGCAGGCTTCCATTGGAATATCCCATGTTTCATTTCAATGTGAGAAAAGGATAGTTATAAGGAAATAAAATGATGTGTGTTTTATAATTATATCTGCAAGCTCAAAGAAATTGTGGCTGATTTTATATTGTCACCTCTCCGTTAAAAAGCCGGCTTGTATTCACTGCGAATCTGCATGTAAACAAACATGGCTGACCATAACTTGAAAAGGAGACGGGAAAATATAGGGAAGTACAGGGGCCAAAGCAATAACAACATTTCCCCGCTTACCCGTGCCTGCTGCAAGGACAGCAGGCCTTGTCCAACTGTAAGTCAATATCAGTTGGACGCCCCAGTGATGCAAGATAAACGACACCTTCGCCTCACCCTACCACCCATCTTATGTATAGGAAAGACTTGCTGTATACAGGTTCACAGTGCTCCGAAAAGAAGATTTTCGTAGTCCATCTCACTCTCATGCGCTACATGTACATTGTAAAATAACGACACTAATTTATAAAACCCTACACGTATTTTCGAAACCTCGCCCCCAGCCCCACCCCACCCTCCACACCACCCAAAAAATACTAGAATTTGTTTTTCTACAAAAACACAGATGTCTCCTCCGTTTTTGACCTCTAAGTATAACCTTGAAATTGGAGATATTGAGCTAGGTCTTGTGTGCAACACATCATCTAATGAAGACGAACATTTCTGCAAAGTAACTTTAACAAGAAATATCTTTAAAAAAGATATGCGGCGTAGATTTAATTGGAAGGTTGTTTAGAAACCAGTGCTTCAGCTGAAGTGCACGACCCGCCGGATGCTTTTAGCTTTATGAGTGTTACCATATATGGGTATGGTGGCCATTTTGGTCATGTGACCTGGACCTAAAACGGTTCCCCCAATAAATGCGCCTTATCGAAAGGAGCAAAAATATATCTTTTACTTTAGTACTGTTTTCTGAATCGTTTGCAGGAAAAAATGAATTCTCACTTTTCCAATACAAAAGCATATGTGTCAAAGTTTGACCTAGGCACAAAGAAGGTGAAGGTCAACCCAGGGTCACAATTTTAGCAATTTATGATGGGCCTGCGTCCCAGATGCTATTTATCAAGTTTCGTGAAAATCTGCCCAGTGGTTCTGGAGAAGACTATTTTGAAGGGTTTTTACTATATATGGCTTGGCGGCCATTTTGGTCATGTGACCTGGACCCCATGAGCAAATTTTGGTTTCCCCCATCCCATAGAGGCTCCATATGAAATTTGACCTTAATCGGCCCAACGGTTTCCGAGGAGACGCAGTTCGAGAATTTTCACATTTTTCGCCTCGGCGAGGCTATACTAAATGGAATGTCATATTTCGCAAGTTCATTGGTTAGATCTCATTGATATCTATCAGTATGCCAAAAATTGTTTAAATATTCCAAGCGGTTAAGTCACTATCACCGATTTTCACAAACGGGTTACGGACGGACAGACAGACAAACAGACCGTATATGGCTTGGTGGTCATTTTCGTCATGTGACCTGGACCCCATGAGCAAATTTTGGTTTCCCCCATCCCATAGAGCCTCCATATGAAATTTGACTTCAATTGGCCCAACGGTTTCCGAGGAGAAGCAGTTCGAAAATTTTCACATTTTTCGCCTCGGCGAGGCTATACTAAATGGAATGTAATATTTCGCAAGTTCATTGGTTAGATCTCATTGATATCTATCAGTATGCCAAAAATTGTTTAAATATTCCAAGCGGTTAAGTCACTATCACAAATTTTCACAAACGGATTACGGACGGACAGACAGACTGACAGAATGACACGGTGATTTTAGGGCACTCTTAGAAAATCAACCGACTTCAGTCGGTCGCTTTTTCTGCGGGTCGTGCAATATGAGCTACAATAGTGACAGCAACAATTGTCTAGCTATGAAATGGTGTACTGTATTCAAACAATTCAGATGTCACGCGAGGAAAAATAGCTTTGCAGAGGGCGGTGTCCCGCCTGTTTGAGCTAAGGTCAATGTAAAAGGTCAAGGTTAAAAACATGACCTCATTTCAAGAGCATATGATCTCAAGTATATGTACAACAAATAAGAAAACGTTATCATTCACTGTTTTTGAACACAAATTCTAGGGTTAAAATTTAGGGTTGTCGCTATGGTGAACGTAAACGCATAGACGGACGAACAAACGGACGAGCAGACAAACGGACGGAAACTTGATCTTATGTGCACCTAACTAAAACTCAAATTACACTTATTCCTTTTCAGAAATTATAGAACATTAATGATATTCGAAAATGTCCATTTTGTGTTAAAATGGAGGAGATAAAGTATGCTGAAGACAAATGATACATTGCAACTTTTATTTAGCATACACTGTAAAAATAGTGTTTACAGATTAAACACTTTCTGAGACGCATTTCTTGTCCCATTTTTTATGCGTTTAACGCTTTGACACGTCTCGTTTCTAAACACGTCTAGGAATGTGTTCAGATATTAAACATGTATAGGGCAGTGACATGTTTAATACCTGCACATGTTTAGCTCAGAAACATGTTGAAAATCTAAACATGTCTAGAGGTAAAAATCATCATTATTCATGTTGTATTTGTCTATAACGTTTTGTTTCTTTGATCATGGAATAGTAGAAGATATGGTACGTCCTCCAAACATATTTTTCTTTCAAGGATGAGTGGAATATTGGTGTTTAGTTCTTAATGTAATTAGTTTTCGCGACTCATATTTTCTTTCTAGATCCAAGTTGTGGTCAGCAGACTTACTAATGCCATTTGATAGAAGATTGTGATTGGTAAATGAAACCTGCATATATTCTTTCTTGAATATATTTATATAAACTGCCTAAAACTGCAAAAAGGTGAGGATATGTTGGGGAAAATGCCACAACATGGTCTAAACACGTTTAGCATAAACATGTTCAAAACCTAAACATGTAAAATTTAATTATGCTTTAAGGTGTAGTGTTCTTCTTTTCTACCAAAGACATCTTAACCTCCAACATGAACTCACAGATAGTGCACACTGTATGATTGTACTCTAGTTTCGCAAAATGAAGGGGAGCCTCTGCGTGAAGAATGAGCCTCTGCGTGGTTCCACATGTAGTTCTCCCATAAAACACTACTTTTATTATAGAGTTTGTGGGGGGTGGTCAAAATTATAAAGGCGGCGTTATCTTCACGCAGGGGCTCCCCTTCATTATGCGAAACTAGAGTACAATCAAACAGCGTGCACTATTTTTGAGTTCATGTTGGAGGTTAAGACTTTCTTGGCCTCCAACATGAACTCACAGATAGAGCACACTGTATGATTGTACTCTAGTTTCGCATAATGAAGGGGAGCCTCTGCGTGAAGAGGGAGCCTCTGCGTGGTTCTACATGTAGTTCTCCCATAAAACACTGCTTTTATTATAGAGTTTGTGAGATGGGGGGGGGGGTCAAAATTATAAAGGCGGCGTTATCTTTACGCAGAGGCTCCCCTTCATTATGCGAAACTAGAGTACAATCATACAGCGTGCACTATTTTTGAGTTCATGTTGGAGGTTAGGATGTCTTTGGTAGAAAAGAAGAACACTACACCTTAAAGCATAATTAAATTTTACATGTTTAGGTTTTGAACATGTTTATGCTAAACGTGTTTAGACCATGTTGTGGCATTTTCCCCAACAAATCCTCACCTTTTTGCAGTTTTAGGCAGTTTATATAAATATATTCAAAAAAGAATATATGCAGGTCTCATTTACCAATCACAATCTTCTATCAAATGGCATTAGTAAGTCTGCTGAACACAACTTGGATCTAGAAAGAAAATATGGGTCGCGAAAACTAATTACATTAAGAACTAAACACCAATATTCCACTCATCCTTGAAAGAAAATATGTTTGAAGGACGTGCCATAACTTCTACTATTCCAGGATCAAAGAAACAAAACGTTATAGACAAATACAACATGAATAATGATGATTTTACCTCTATTATATGTCTTTGCAGCTCTGCAACTTTCAGCGTTCGATCAGGGTTCGTCTACGCGGGAAAAAGATCGTATCGATTTCAACCGAGACGTGTTTAGACTTTGATACCCACAAATACGGCAAAACAAATTACATGTTTAGAAAGAACACACTTTTCTGATCATGTTTAGATCTAAACATGTATAAAACACGTTTAATTTCTATACGCTATTTTTACAGTGTATATTGTAAATCAAACATCTGTCAATTTGTAATGCGATTATTACATGTTTTTGTCATGCTATATCTCTTTATTGGTTTCATTGGGCAACAGGGCTTGAGGTGTCTTTCATCTCAATGTCGGGTAAAAGTCCCACAAACTTGGAAGCAACGTCTCCAAAATGACCTACACAGTGTTGATGGGGACGTTATACCTCAAATCAAACAAACAATTCCTTTCGCAGAAAATTCTTCCTTTCGCGAAAGGAACCTTCCTTTCGCGTAATGGTTCCTTTCGCTATATAGACCAACCCCGTGAAATTAGGTAAAAAATAGCTATTCACCGCAGCAGTTACAGAATTCACTAGAATCCCAATTATACATATGACGTATGGTCATCAAAGGACAAGACGGTGAGCAAGCCGAAACTGTATATATTTTTCATTCATGTCTCACATAAAAAATGAAACATCTCCTAGGTTAAAACTTCGGTAAACTGTCGTATTTTTTGAGTAGATTTATTTATGCAAATCATTGACCAATGAAATGGTCATCTCCTTGGACATGTGGTTTTATTGACCAATGGAGTAACGAAAAATGTAGGACAAAAGCAAAACCATAACGGCTACGCCGTAAAAATGTTCATAGACAAATAAAAAAGTTATTGGCCGTACACAAAAAAGCCCTTTTTCACCTTCAACCTCTAAGTATGGCCTTGACCTTTGAGGTACAACACATCGTCTCATGATGGTTAACATTTCTGCCAAGTAATTTCATAATCCATCAAAGAATAAGGAAGTTATTGACTGTCCCTTTTTTATCTTTGACCTCTAGGTATGACCTTGACATTGGAGGTATGGAACTTGATCTTGCATGTGACTCATGGTCTAATGACGGTGAATATTTCTGCATGGTTACTTTATATATAAAGTCCATCCAGAAATAAAAAAGTTATTGACTGGACACAAAAAAAAAAACCTTTTTACCACTGACCTCTTAGTATGACCTTGATCTTGGAGGTACCGACCTGGGTTTAGCGTGCACCACATCGTCTCATGATGGTAAACATTTCTGCCAAGTAATTTCACAATCTATCCAGGAATAAGAAAGTGAATGACTGAACACTAAAAAAGGCCCCTTTTTGTCCTTTGACCACTTAGTACGACCTTGACATTTGAGGTACCAACTTGGGTCATGCACGCAACACATCGTCTCATGGTGGTTAACATTTCTGCAAAGTAATTTCAAAATCCATCTAAAAATAAGAAAGTTATTGACAGAACCAAAAAAAGGCCCCCTTTCTTACCTTTAACCTCTAAGTATGACCTTGACCTTTCAGGTACCAAACTGGGTCATGCGTGCAACACATCATCACATGGTGGTTAACATTTCTGCCAAGCAATTTCAAAATCCATCTAAAAATAAGAAAGTTATTGATCAAACACGAAAAAAGGCCCCTTTTTGACCTTTGACCTCTATGTATGACCTTGACATTTTAGGTACCAAACTGAATCATGCATGCAACACATCGGCTCATGATAGTTAACATTTTTGCCAAGTAACTTCTATCTAAAAATTAGCAAGTTATTGACAAAACCCGAAAAAGGGTCCCTTTTTGACCTTTGACCTCTAAGTATGACCTTGACCATTGAGGTACCAACCTGGGTCATGCACGCAACACATCGTCTTATATTGGTTAACATTTCTGCCAAGTGATTTCAAAATCCATCTCAAAATAAGAAAGTAAGTGACCAAACACGAAAAAGGCCCCTCTCATGCGCACCACAGATCGTCTGATGGTTGTTAATATTTCTGCCAAGTAATTTTAAAATCCATCTGAAAATAAGAAAGTTATTGACCGGACACGAAAAAAGGCCCCTTTTTGACCTTTGACCTCTAAGTATGACCTTGACCTTTGAGGTACCGACCTGCCTCATGCGCACCACACATCGTCTCATGTTGTTAATATTTCTGCAGAGTAATTATAAAATCCATCTCAAAATAAGAAAGTTATTGACCAAACACGAAAAAACGCCTCTTTTACCTTTGACCTCTCAGTATGACCTTGACCTTTGAGGTACCGATCTGCCTCATGCCCTCCATACATCGTCTTATGGTTGTTAATATTTCTGCCAAGTAATTTTAAAATCCATCTGAAAATAAGAAAGTTATTGACCGGACACGATTTTCCCATACATATATACATACTCACAAACTTCCAAGGGAGGTAATTCAAAAAATATAAATGTGAGAGTTATAGTTCTTGCGCACTGCACGTCGTCTAATGCTGATTAATATTTATATGAAGTTTCGTGAAGATAGCTCGAACGGTTTTCAAGTTATAGAGCGGACACGAAAGTGTGACAGACGGACAGACGGACAGACAGACGCCCGGGGGAAAAACAATATGTCTCTCCGAAAAAAATATTTTCGAGGGAGACATAATTATAATAAATAAATAAAATAAATAAATAAATAAATAACAAAAAAACACCGGGCTCTGTCTCTGATTTCACAAACGCAAATGCCCGACCCATTTTTTTTTCAATCCTGACAAATTAGCTGCAGTAATATATAAATACCCTGGGTATGAAAAATAAAAAGGCCATGCGGTATGTTTTCCTAAAATATAGATATTTAGACAACCCCCTCAAAATATTTACGGACACATATTATCGGTTTTCTTAGTGAAAATTTCCAGAGGATCTAAGCCTGTCCAGGAACCGCGGTGCGAGGCGGACCGTCCATGCTAATAAACCCTATTGGTTTCATTGGGCGACAGGGTTTGAGATGTCATTTTATCGCAATGTCGGGTAAAAGTCCCACAAAATTGGAAGCAACGTCTCCAAAATGGCCTTTACAGTGTTGACGGGGACGTTAAACCTCAAATCAAACAAATATTCTATATGGTGAAATTTGTAAAAATTCAGGTCAGTCATTATCTAAGCCCCCGCCCATAGGGGCTTGAAGAAATATATGGGCTGCATGATGCTTCCACGCAGAGCTGAATCCGGCCCGCACACTAGTACTGGTAAACCGCTTAGAGGATCTAAGCCTGTCCAGGAACCGCGGTGCGAGGCAGACCGTCCATGCTATTAAACCCTATTGGCTTCATTGGGCGACAGGGCTTGAGATGTCATTTCATCTCAATGTCGGGTAAAAGTCCCACAAAATTGGAAGCAACGTCTCCAAAATGACCTTTACAGTGTTGACGGGGACGTTGAACCTCAAATCAAACAAACAAACAAACAGTCATTATCTAAAATTCTGATTACATTTGTTTTGACCTTAAAGTAAAGGAGGCCAAGCTTACACACAGACGTGCCTGGCTTCCCATTAAGGGGGTTTGGTTAATGATGTAGACCCGGATCAGACGCCGCGGGTCTACAATATTTGCGTAAAACAGGTAACGCTGTGAAAACTGTAAAAAATAAACACAAGTATGGCATGGTCATAAAGTAGCGGGTAAAAGGCCCATTCGGCATGAATGAGCTAACTTGATTATTGTATCGTTATCAAAAAAAAAAAAACAAAAAAAAAAACACAAAGAAAAAACAACAACTGAAGAACCATTCCTTCATACAAGTTCAGAATGGAAGGTCATGTCTGTTGCTCAAGGGAGCTTTCCACTAAATGTTTTCCATAGGCGACAATAGTAACCTTTTACTATTACTTTTACTTTTACCTGCTCCCACAAAAACTACACATACAAAACTTTTCAAACTTTACTTGTTTACAGAGCCATCCTAGCCCAAAAAAGTTAATGAGAAAAAATCCACATGTTGACCTGCTCCTTTTCAAGTTACTGTCAACCATGTGTGTTTACATACTAGAACGGAGTAAAGACAAACCAACATTTTTAAAGGAGGGGTAACCATATAAAATCAGCAAACATTTCTTTGAGCTTGCAGAAATATTTATTAAACATGCATCATTTTAGTCCCTTATACCTATCATTTTGTCACATTGAAATAAAACATTGGATATATATCCAATGGAAGCAAGTCTGGTATTTAGAACGCAACTAAAAGCTCTGTCCAAAAGTGATAAAACCCGGTACCTCCCAGTATTTAGTGCAATGCTACCTCAAACTAAGACTTATCTTATTTGTAGGATTGAAAAAACAAGAGCATGTGATGAGTCTGGCATTTGCGTTTAACAAGCTGGCTTTTGTGAAAGCAGAGACAAACCGAGCCTGGTGGCTGTTGATAAACAAAGCCTGGGCACTGTCCTATATATGAATTCCAAATGAAATTTGAGTTTTGAAGAGAAAGCAAAACAAAGCTAAACACGAGAAAAAGTTTAGCAATGGTTGCATACAGTTATATATCATCATATTATCAACAGCCCGGTTGTTCCAACCCATCCTACCGCGGCCCCCGCCCATCGGGGCTTGAAGAAATAGATGGGATGCATGCTGCTTCCTCGCAGAGCTGAAATCCAACCGCTCAGAGGATCTAAGCCTACCCAGGCAAAGCAGTGCGAGTCGGACCGTCCATGCTTATAACCCCTATAAGTTTCATTGGGCGACAGGGCTTGAGATGTCATTTCATCTCAATGTCGGGTAAAAGTCCCACAAAATTGGAAACATCCTCTCAAAAATGTCCTATACAGTGTTGACGGGGACGTTAAACCTCAAATCAAACCAAAACCTTTTGTCGTACATATAGAAGGATCATTTTGAAACATATGGGTGTCATAGAATATTTATTTCGAACATGACTGAACATTTTGCAGCGAAGCCTGCGCTGTTTGGCAGTGTCTCGTTTAGGGGGTTTCTTGCATAAAATTGATTTTAAAGAAAATCTGAAACTCAGGAGGCGACCAGTCTAAAAAAAAAAAAAAAAAAAAAAAAAAAACAAACTAAAAATCAATCTATTAACTGACATTTCGACCGCCCCCGCCCATAGGGGCTTGAAGAAATATATGGGCTGCACGATGCTTCCACGCAGAGCTGAATCCGGCCCGCACACTAGTACTGGTAAACCGCTTGGAGGATCTAAGCCTGTCCAGGAACCGCGGTGCGAGGTGGACCGTCCATGCTAATAAACCCTATTGGTTTCATTGGGCGACAGGGCTTGAGATGTCATTTCATCTCGATGTCGGGTAAAAGTCCCACAAAATTGGAAGCAACGTCTCCAAAATGACCTATACAGTGTTGACGGGGACGTTAAACCTAAAATCAAACCAAAACATTTTGTCGTACATATAGAAGGATCATTTTGAAACATAGGGGTGTCATAGAATATTTATTTCGAACATGACTGAACATTTTGCAGCGAAGCCTGCGCTGTTTGGCAGTGTCTCGTTTAGGGGGTTTCTTGCATAAAATTGATTTTAAAGAAAATCTGAAACTCAGGAGGCCACCACTCTGAATTGAAAAAAAAAAAAAAAAAAAAAAAAAAAACTAAAAAACAATGTAACAACTAACATTTCGAACCATGTCTATTCAAATGCATTGTAAAGTTTACTACCGAATAGAAGAAAATTTTAAGGATGAAAAAAGCTATATTTTGCTTATTTCTGCTAAAATGTAGATTGTGGGTAGTCGTTAGAACCGCCTCAATGAGGCGGTTCTAACGAGTACCCACAATCTATATTTTAGAAATGTAGAAGGCGGTTCTAACGAGTACCCACAATCTATATTTTAGAGCAGGAATAAGAAAAGTAATGAATACCCTGTACACCCCACTCTTCTCTATATAAAGTGGGGTTGAGGGGGTGGGGGTTCGTTTTACGGACCTGTTAACCTGATGATTCTGATACTCAGAAAGAGGCGACTATACTGACACTAAAGTACCAAAAACAAATGTATTATCTGTAGCCGCAACTTCAGACAAGACATCTTACCTTTTCAAAATTTTCCCATTATTTCAGCAGAATTTTAAATCTCTGACACTTGTATCATCTTTAACATCCTGTAAAACACGAAAACTAATCTCAATCCTTTTTCAATTTCGTTTTTGTTTGCTTTCTTTCACATTCTTATGTGAGTGATTGTTTGTTTCATAAACTGACATATACTGTATAGTTAGTAACAATCTCTCCATAGAGTATTGAACCTAATTAGGAGCAGAACTGATTCACATGTATTGAAATTCGAAAAAGCGTAAATTTCTTTTATTTCATTTCTAGAAAATAACAAGGGGTCGGCACATAGCATAATCTAAAAATATCAATTCTACGACAAGCTATTTGTCAAAACGGCCTGCGTCATGCGCGAATCCAGGCCAAACTGTTCCATTTGCGTCCCGTAAATTTATAGAAGCTTGATTCGACCAGCAAAGACTCTGATCAGGCTGCGCGAATGCGCAGTCTGATCAGAGTCTGTGATGGTCACACTTTACACGCTGTAGGTTTTCGCTTTGTTCCGGCTCCAATATTGTCATTGATTTGTGAAACTATCGAATTTGTGGTATATTTAGTTACATAGAGTAAATCGCGAAAGTAAATGGCTATCGAACATTTCTTCAAACAAATTCTTTAGTTCCTAATGTACTATTAATGCTGTAATTCGTATGTATAACCCGCACTTTTGTTCTAAACTGAGAATAAAACAAAGACACTTTCACCGGTTAAAGAATAAAACAATCGCGGTATAAAACTGCATTGCTGAATTGAACTGAACATAATTTCCGCAGGAATACGTGATTTAAATAGTCCTCTTTGGGATGCGGTTATTACAGAAATTCATATTTGGACAGAAATTTGAAAATATTTTGTTCAATATTTGTTCACTATTTTTCGAATAGTGCATTTGTATTATACTTTTATGCGAAAAATCATCACAAAATTTGCTAGGTCAACCCTGATAAAACGCAATACCGTATGAAAAAAAAGGCTTTTTTTTGTAATAGGCCATACGTCAACACAACGTCAACAACAGACACTTTTTGCGATTGGCTCACTTAATAATTAACCCATATATAACAATGGACTCTTCCACCTATTAAGTTTGGAAAGTCCTTTTCTAATAAAAGGGGTGTCAGGTTTGTTTTGGTTGCACTGAGTGTAAACATGTATGTGCTTTAAGCAAACAGTGCAGACCCAGATCAGACGCCGCGTTTTGCGGCGTCTGATCTGGATCTACACTGTTTTTGCCAATGTCCCATAAATTGGACGCTAGGCATATATAGGTTAAACAACAGATACTCTCATAAGATGTCAAATGGTGGGTGGATTGTCTCAGAAAGAGATGTTTTGTTTGTTTGATTTGAGGTGTAACGTCCCCGTCAACACTGTAAAGGCCATTTTGGAGAAGTCGCTTCCAATTTTGAAGGACTTTTACCCGACATTGAGATGAAATGACATCTCAAGCCCTGCCGCCCAATGAAACCAATAGGTTTATAAGCATGGACGGTCCGTCTCGTGCGCACCGCTTTGCCTGGGCAAGCATAGATCTTCTAAGTGGTTTACCAGTACTCGTGTGCGGGTCGGATTCAGCCGTCTCCGTGAGAGCATCATGCAGCCCATCTATTTCTTCAAGCCCCGATGGGCGGGGCCGTAAGTGTCCAATAAAAAGGGTGTCAGGTTTGTTTTGTTTGCAGTAAGTTTAAAAAAAAAATATGTATATTTTTAAGCAAAGACTGTAGACCCAGATCTGACGCCGCATTCTGCGGCTTCTGATCTGGGTCAACACTCTTTGCCAATCTAGGGCCCCCGCCCATCGGGGCTTGAAGAAATAAATGGGCTGCCTGATGCTTCCACGCAGAGCTCAATTCGACCACACACGAATACTGGTAAACCGCTTAAAGGATCTAAGCCTGCCCAGGCAAAGCGGTGCGAGTCGGGCCGTCCATGCTTATAAACCCTATTGGTTTGATCGGGCGACAGGACTTGAGATGTCATTTCATCTCAATGTCGGGTAAAAGTCCCACAAAATTGGAAGCAACGTCTCCAAAATGACAGCGTTGACGGGGACGTTAAACATCAAATCAAACAAACAAATGTTCAATAAATTGGACGCTAGGCATAAATGGGTTAAACAAACATAATCCCAGAAGCTGTCACAGCTTTTGGTGGATTGTCTCTGAAAGACATGGCCCGACTGCTCGGTTAACCCTTAAATCCAGCACTTTAAGCGAACAATGTAGACCTAGATCAGACGCCGCGTGTTATCGCGTAATGAACACCACTGCAAAACACATTATATAGATAACAAGGCATCGCATGCGATACAAATCCCCTCGCACAAGACAACTTTGTGTGTGGAAAAAATTGAAATGGCAAAAGTCCAACTTGCTTGAGATATTATCATATGCAACATTTGTGTAAAATTTGTTTAAAAATCCATCAATAAATGTACATTCTAGAGTGATGACAATGTTTCTCTAAAAATAGCCATAGTGACCTTGACTTGAGGCCATGAACGCGAAAGAAGATCTTGCTCAAGATATTATCATAAGCATCTTTTGTGTGAATTATATATTAAAATCTGTAAATAAATGTAGGCGGTAGAGCGATGACAAAGTTTTTCTAAAAATAGCCACAGTGACCTTGACCTTGAGGTCATGACCTTGAAAGTCAAAGCAATTCGAGATATTATCATAAGAAACATTTGTTTGAAGTTCTATAAAAAACCATCAATAAATGTAGGCGCTAGAGGGATGACAATGTTTTTCTAAAAATAGCCACAATGACCTTGACCTTGAAAGTCGAGATAGCTCGAGATATTGTCATAAGGAACATTTGTGTAAAGTTATATTGAAATTGGTGAAAATATGTAATCGCTAGAGCAATAACTAAGTTTTTCTAAAAATAGCCACAGTGACCTTGACCTTGAAAGTCAAACTCACTCGAGGTATTGTCATAAGGAACATTTGTGTGAAGTTATATTGAATTCAGGGAAGAAATGTAGTCGCTAGAGCGATGACAAAGCTTTTCTAAAAATAGCCACAGTGACCTTGACCTTGACAGTCAAACTCGCTCGAGGTATTGTCATAAGGAACATTTGTGTGAAGTTATATTGAATTCAGTGAAGAAATGTAGTCGCTAGAGCGATGACAAAGCTTTTCTAAAAATAGCCACAGTGACCTTGACCTTGAGGCCATGACCTTGAAAGTCGAACAGTCTCGAGATATTTTTATAAAGAACATTTGTGTGAAGTTACATTGAAATTGGTGAAAAAATGTAGGCGCTAGAGCGATGCTAAAGTTTTTATGAAAATAGCTACAGTGACCTTGACCTTGAGGCCATGACCTTGAAGTTTGAACTTGCTCGAGATAGTGTCATAAGGAACATTTGTGTGAAGTTATATTGAAATCAGTGAAGAAATGTAGGCGCTAGAGCGTTGACAAAGTTTTTCTAAAAATAGCCATAGTGACATTGACCTTGAGGTCATGACCTTGAAAGTCGAACTCGTTCGAGATATTTGTATAAGGAACATATGTGTAAAGTTATATTGAAATTGGTGAATATATGTAGGCGCTAGAGCGATGACAAAGTTTTTCTGAAAATAGCCACAGTGACCTTGACCTTGAGGTCATGACCTTGAAAATCGAACTCGCTCGAGATATTGTCATAAGGAACATTTGTGTGAAGTTATATTGAAATTGGGGAAGAAATGTAGGCGCTAGAGCGATGACAAAGTTTTTCTAAAAATAGCCACAGTGACCTTGACCTTGAGGTCATGACCTTGAAAGTCGAACTTGCTCGAGATATTTTTATAAGGAACATTTGTGTAAAGTTATATTGAAATTGGTGAATAAATGTAGGCGCTAGAGCGATGACAAAGTTTTTCTAAAAATAGCCACAGTGACCTTGACCTTGAGGTCATGACCTTGAATGTCGAACTCGCTCGAGATATTGTCATAAGGAACATTTGTTTAAAGTTATATTGAAATTGGTGAAGAAATGTAGGTGCTAGAGCGATGACAAAGTTTTTCTAAAAATAGCCACAGTGACCTTGACGTTGAAGTCATGACCTTGAAAGTCGAACTCGCTCGAGATATTGTCATAAAGAACATTTGTGTGAAGTTATATTAAAATCGGTCAAGAAATGTAGGCGCTAGAGCGCTGACAAAGTATGTACGTACGTACGTACGGGACAAATGCTATATCCCCCCTCACAACTATGTTGTGCGAGGGGATAATAAAAGACAGCAGGCCAAGTGTCCCCGGACGTTTGAAATATCAGTATGTGCAACATGTCTATAATATTGTGGAAAAAAGAATTTATGTTGGTAAAATGGCTAAAACCGACAAAAGGCCATAACTCAGGTAGAAATCAGTCGAGCATGACCTCGACGAAATATGAACATCTTCAGGTCGTGGGAACAATAACTGAAAAGTTTCGACAAAATCCCTTGAAAACTGTAGGAGGAGTTGCGGATTGATTAAATGGCTAAAACTGACAAAGGGCCTTAACTGTGGTAAGCATCAGTCGAGCTTCAGGTCATGAGACCAATAACTGGAAGGTTTCATCAAAACCCCTTGTAAACTGTAGGAAAAGTTGCAGAGACAGGAAGTGGCTGAAAGTGACAAAGGATCATTACTCTGTTTAAAAATCAGTCGAGCGTGGCCTTGATAAAATATAATCATCTTCAGGTCGTGGGTTAGATAACTAGAAAGTTTTATCAAAATACATTGAAAACTGTAGACGGCAAGAACTTCTGTTGATAAAATGGCTTAACCTGGCAAAGGGCCGTAACTCTAGTAAGAATTAGTCGAGCAAGACCTCGATGAAATATGACCATCTTGAGGTGATGGGAACAATAACTGGAATTGTTTATCAAAATCGTTTGGTAACTGTAGGAGGAGTTGCGGAGACAAAGACTTCTGTTGATAAAATGTCTAAAAGTGACAAAGGGCCTTAACTGTGGTAAGCATCAGTCGAGCATGACCTAGATATAATAGCATCATCTTCAGATCATGGGAACAATAACTGGAAAGTTTCATCAAAATCCCTTGAAAACTGTAGGAGGAGTTGCACAGACCAGATTGTCGGGGGACAAAAATGGAGTTTAGAGGGGTAAACATATTTTTTTCTTATTTCTGTTCCAATACATAGGTTGTGGGTACTCGTTAGAACCGCCTCATTGAGAGGGTTCTAACGAGCACCACAGCCTATGGTTGAAGTATACATAGGAAGAATATCTAAAATTTCCATTAAAACTGACCATTTTGGAGAAATAAAACACGGCACTATTTCACACGGGTGTGTGATAGTAACGCATCGTCTGATCCGGGTCAACAGTGTTTGCCCGCAGTGTCCCAGCACGAGACAAATCAATGTTTAACAGATAACCCTCTTTACACACCATTCTGACGTCACGGCGACAAAACGGCCCCCACCCATCGGAGCTTGAAGAAATAGATGGTTTGCATGATGCTTCCACGCAGAACTGAAACCGACCGCACACGAGTATACTGGTAAACCGCGTAGAGGATCTAACCGCATATAGGATTTGAGCCTGCCCAGGCAAAGCGGTGCGGGGTCGGATCGTCCATGCTTATAAACCCTATTGCTTTCATTGGGCGACAGGCTGCATGATGCTTCCACGCAGAGCTGAAACTGACCACACTTGAGTACTGGTAAACCACTAAGAAGGGCTAAGCCTGCCCAGGCAAAGTGGAGAGAATCAGGCCGTTCAATGCATATAAGTTTTTTGGTTTCATTGGGCGACAGGTATTGAAATGTTATTTCATCTCAATATCGGGTACAAGTCCCACAAAATTGGAAGCAACGTCTTCAAAATGACCTTTACAGTGTTGACGGGGACGTTAAGCCTCAATTCAAACAAAAGAATCTTTCTTTCTTTACTGCTTTACTTTACTTTCTTTCGTCATTCTTTCTTTTTTTCTATTTAATTAGCATCTCGAAAACATCCAAATTGCGTCACAATTCTCATGGTCAGCCACTTGTGTATAGCATACTAACCATGCACCGACATAATATTAGGAAGCAATTACATATACATGCACTTTTTCCACATTAGTTGGGACTCGCAAAGCGAAATGGTGAGTCTAACCGGTTGCGATGATTCTTCTGCGCAGTCTGATCAGAGTCTTCACTGTGTTATTGTTCCAAAGCTTCCTCATGTTTTCGCATTTAAACCATCTTTAGGGGTAGGCGTTCCAAGATATTTTGTTTTGTTTGAATTGATCCAGTTAAGGTTGTTGAGACCATTGAGCGCATTTTAATTTTCAAAACTTCAATTTGGTCTTTTTTGGTCTCCGGAATGATCGAAAATTCAAAAGATATAATTTGAAAAAGATAATATTGTCAAGATTATTTATAAAGAAAATGAAACCAAGTCAATAATTGATAGAAAATATAATAAAATCAAATAGAACATGTAATTAAACATCTAAAAATGTAGTTTAGAGACTTAACAATAGGTCTAGATATAGCGGCAAAGCAGACAATTAAAATATTTTTTCTTATTTACGTGGTGGTTTTGGGACCCTCACTGTATGCTAACAGCAAAAATGAACAAAAATGTGAATTCCGTGGTTTTCTCGAATAAGCTTAAAACCGACAAAATGTCTTTAGCAAAGTATTATAGTCTACATTATGTTGAAAATTGCCAATTTGAGTTCCATATCTGTAGAATTTCTATCACCAGAGCCGGGCTACTTGCCTCGCAAATCAGGGGTCTCGAGATCGATTCCGAGCTTATCGACGTAACGTCACTTTTCATTGGTTGATATTTGCATTTACACAGTTCACAGCGCTTGCCACTGCGTGCAAAATAGTTGCCTTAGAATGGGGATAACTGTATTGAAATTTGTCATTTGGGGTGGTAAATAGTCGGTTTACGGTCGCAAATTCCGTTTTACGGCGCCGCTAACGCGTCACCGCAAAACGAAATTTCCGACCGTAAAACCTCCGATTAACCTCTCCAAATGGCAATTCTCAATACAGTAGTAGCCTACGTCTACTGACAAACAATGGACCTCAAAACTACCAATATGTATAAGCATTGTTGCGATATCAGATTAACAAGTCTGCATGATGAATACCCCTCTAAACCCCAGTTACGATAACATACCCGTGCGACATAATGCATTTCTTCACATCTCCAGACTGGCTACTTTTCTGATGAAAATCCGTGATATTTTTCTTATTTTTATTGCAAACATAGGTTGTGGGTGCTCGTTTGAACCGCCTCATTGAGGCGGTTCTAACGAGTATCCACAACCTATGTCTCGGAGCAGAAATAAGACAAATAATTTTATACCCCCGTAAAGCCCAGTTTTCTATATATAATATGGGGTTTGGGTGTTCATTTCACGGACTTGTTCACGTAATAAAGAAGTACCAAATGGCAGCTCTCCATCATTTATTTGTATTTGATTTTTCTTAATATTACTTAACATGATATCAAAATGTGTTCTTTTTTAAATAAACGCATAAGAGAAGAAATCTTCCTATCTTTGTTTCTGAAACTGGCCAATGAACTCATTCTGTTCTTTAAATTTAATGACGTGACAGCTGGCTGGAAGAGGTAGGTGGCTGTTTAGTTAAATGATAACGAAAAGCTTTGGTTGTGATCTATGTGGCTGCTGAAGATAGGTGGCTGCTAAGTACAGGTTATGATTTCTGGAGAATTCACTATAGTCATATTCAATTGGTTTCCACAGAATTTGTATAGTATTTAATTATTATCTACTTAAACATTCTCTTCATACATTACTTATAAGGATCAACTTGTTTAATTCTCACTCAATTATCTGAACATTTTAAGTAGACTTGTTAATTATCGGTGCGGTATTAAAGAAACAATTGAAACCGCACTTTATAAAGAGAAAGGTGGGGCCTCTGCCGCCATATATACATGGGCGTTGTTAGAAAACCTGTTTTGCGCATTTGAGAACAATACAGGTACAGATCAGCAGGCGCATGTGTGTAGTCTGATCAACATCTTTATGTTCGCGACGTGTATTGTACCAAACACGTACTCCCGAGTATGGCATCCATCTTTAGCTCCCATGAGCCAAAGGCTCCGGTGGAGTTTAGAGGATCGTAAGCCTCTGTCGTCCGTCCGTCGCACGTCCGTCGCACGTCAACAATTTTCAAGTCATATTATGTAGCATTGGGTGATTAACTACCAAGTTTGCAAAACATTGACCCCAGGTTGACCTTGTCCTATTTAACGCAAAGTTCAAAGTGTGTTCTTAGGCTTTTCAATCGAAAACCCTAAAATAATGCTTTTTTCCCCTAAAACCTTTGTGGTTTGTGTCGTGAGACTAGTTGCAAACTGAATGTCCGTGAATGCTAAAGGTCTATCTCATAGTGACCTTGACCAAAGGTCGTTTGGATTGCAGGCCTATTGACATTTCAAACTACAGATATAAGTCGACAGCTGCTACCTCTGTACAAACAAGGGTCTCAACAATCAAAGGAAAAGCGTTGACACTGTGCGTCGCCGCCTTCGTGATACAGGCTTAATAGCTAGACGTCCAAGTGAAACGCGTCAACACAGGACGGAACGCTTACGCTGGTGCAGGAACAGCGTAAATCGGCTTCTAAGAGATTGGTATGATATGCTTTTCATTGACAAATCACGCATCTGCGTTGATCACATTGTTGACCGTTTCCGCGTGTATAGACGTACAGGTGAATGGTATGCAGAAGCGTGCGAGATGGGTGGAGCAAACGTTATGGTATGGGGAGGTGTCGCATATGGTGAGCGAACGCAGTTTATTGTTCTGAACTTTCGTGTGTTTAGACGCACAGGTGAATGGTACGCCGAAGCGAACGTGACAGGGGCATTGGTCCCGGTCCATCGGGAAATAGATGGGCTGCATGAAGAAATAGATGTGCTGCATGATGCTTCCACGCAGAGCTGAAACCGACCGCACACGAGTACTGGTAAACCGCGTAGAGGATCTAAGCCTGCCCAGGCAAAGTGTTGAAAGTTGGACTGTCCATGCATATAAACACTTTTGGTTTCATTGGGCGGCAGGAATTGAGAATGTCCCTCAAATTGGAAGCAACGTCTCCAAAATGACCTATATAGTGTTGACGGGGACGTTAAACCTCAAATCAAACAAACAAACAGGGGCATCGCATCAAACCAGACTTTAACTTCAATGTGACAGGGTATCACACCACACCAGGTCTTACATTTAACGTGACAAGGGTATTGCTGTAAACCAGATTTCACCTGTTAACAGGGGCCTTTCACTAAACCATATTTCACCCCAACCGTGACAGTGGCATTGCACCAAACCAGATTTCACCCATAACGTGAAAGAGGCATTGCACCAAACCGGATCGACGGGGACATCGTACCAAACAAGATATTTCAGTTTAAACTTGCTAACTAAACTGCATTTCATCCTTACCGTTACAGGGGCATTGCACCAAACCAGATTACCATATCAAACCAAAGTTTACCTTTAACGAGAAAGGGGTATGGCATAGCATCCAAACAGATTTTACCTTACGTGGCTGGTGCATTGCACCAAGCCAGATTTGGTCCGAGTATCGATATGTGACTTTTATTGCAGCTAATCTAGGTACATTCCAATCAATGCTCTTCAAAGACAAGGTATTATTGATTTTGACAGATCTCTAATCAGTTAACCCATATATGACAATGGAATCTTCCATCGTATAAATTTGGAGTTGTCCATTTTCACTTATAGGGGTGTCAGATTTGTTTTGTTTAATGTAAGTTGTACAAAAATGTATGTTCTTTGAGCAAACAGTGTAGACCCAGATCAGACGCCGCGTTATGCGGCGTCTGATCTGGGTCTACATTGTTTGCCAACGTCCCAAAAAAGGGCCACTAGGCATATATGGGTTAAGTGGTATTGTCAAATGCCTCAAATAGACGGAAGCCTAGAAGATATAATGCTGATTACAAGTTAAACTTTTCATTCTTACACTTGAGAGAAAAAACCTACGTACTTGAAACATTGACATGAATTTGACAAAACATTTCATGAAGACCTTGGCAACCACACTGAATATAAAGAGAAATGGGGTTTATGCCTGAATTATCATAATAATTATTAATTTGTCGCGTTATTGCGTGGATATAGAGGATCTTACTTAAGTGTTCATGTATCATTGAATTTATTAAACGAGTTGAGTAAAACGTATAAAATGCGAGGCTTTGCCGAGCATTTCATCCCGTTTCCTCAACGAGTTTAATAAAGTCAATAATACATGAGCACGAATGCAAGATTACATTTATTATATGACATTTAAAACACATTTTAATCAGGATCGTTTAACAAAAATGTCAGTATTCCACCATTAGTAAACGCGGTGTCGTACATGTAACGTTAGGGGGCGTATCTAACTAATTTGCACATTTAATCCACTAGTGGATTATTGAATTTATTACATGACGTTATTACATTCTCAGACGCGACTTCATATGATAAAAAGTCATATCGCATAGTGTAATACCGAACAGATACAGGCCCCCGCCCATCGGGGCTTGGAAAAAAAGATGGGCTGCATGATGCTTCCACGCAGAGCTGAAACCGACCGCACACGAGTACTGGTAAACAGCTTAGAGGATCTAAGCCTTCCCAGGCAAAGCGATGCGCGTCGGACCATCCATGCTTATAAACCCTATTGGTTTCATTGAGCGACGGGGCTTGAGATGTCATTTCATCTCAATGTCGGGTAAAAGTCCCACAAAATTGGAAGCGACGTCTCCAAAATGTCATTTACAGTGTTGACGGGGACGTTAAACCTCAAATCAACAAACAAAAACCAAACAGATACAGTCCGCAATAACCATGTCATCATGAAAACACGCCTATATAATTTGGACCCCCTTGAACCCCACTTTTATATAGTAAAACTGGGGTTTACAGGGGTAAACCTTTTTTTCTTATTTCTGCTCTGAAATAAAGATTGTGGGTACTCGTTAGAACCGCCCCATCGAGGCGGTTCTAACGAGAACCCACAATCTATGTTCTGAGCAGAAATAAGAAAAATATCACAATTTCTCAGCTTAAAATTTTCCTTTTTTTTTCGGCGGTAAAGTTAACAAAGTATTTGTATAGGTGTGTTATCGTAATGGTTTTCTGCTGAAATTCTTTGAGCCTCCTTGGCAGTATAAAACCCGATATGGAATCATTATATTCTAAACACAATATTATACACATGGTCATTGTCCCGCGTGGCGATTAAATATGAAATTTATGAAACTCGCCGGATGCTCGTTTTATAATTTCCATTCGAAAAATGACCAATCGCGAAAGATTCTCTTTATATTGTATGAACCAGAATATGGCAAAAATGTGTGTCCAGCGAAAACACCTATCAGCATGGGCATTAACCCATTGTATACTGGTGGACTCTTCCATTTCTATATGTTGGACAAGTCCATTTGTCGTATAAGGGGTGTCAAACCTATTATTTTCGTTTTTTTATTTTATTTTTGATGAAAAATTTTGTTAGAAAATAGTGCAGGCCCCAGCGGCGTCTGATCTGGGCCTGAACTGTTTGCGAAGGTGTCCCTTTTGGGGTTTGCCCCTAACAATGGGGTAAGCCAGTGTGGCCTAAGTCTTTGCTTGCTGCTCTTATTTTATGAGCCCATAGAAGGCCAAAGTCGCCAGCGTAGACTCTGTTCAGACTGCACAAACGCGCAAGCTGATCTGAGTCTTTGCTGGTCGCATGTCCTCTTGTAGGTTTTGTCGTGCGCAGATCATGCTACTTGTTTTGGTTCTTTTCGAAATTTTCAAGATTATTTCACTGACCAGATGGGGCGAAAACCGAAGTACTCGGAGTTAAGCATCTGACCTTCTATCGCTGAAAATGGCGTTGCTCAACTGATGGTTTAAGCGCATCGCATTAAGATAACCAGCTGTTTGAATAAATTATTTTTTACAAAACCCATTTCTGACTATCAACCAATCAAATTACTTTATATACTGTTTGGTTCAAATTTGCAAACTGAATGACAAACAGTGTAGATCCCGATCAGAGGCGGCATATATGAGCCATCCGATCTGACTCTACACTGTTTGTAAATCCTACGATCCTTAAGGTTAAGGGACTTGAGTACAACAAAAGCCAGATAGCCACTACAGTCCAACTTCAATTGCTCGAATTCCTTTGAGACCATTACGAAAACACACCTATTCCACTATATTGAATCTTTTACCAACAAAAAAAAAAAAAAAATGAAAATTTTCAGAGAAAAATAAAAAAAAAATCATATTTCTGCTCAAAACATAGTTTGTGGCTACTCGTTAGAACCGCCTACGAGCGGCGGTTCTACCGAGTACTCAATCAAAATCGATGTCTTTGAGCAGAAATAAAAAAGTATACCAATGTAAACCCCAGTTTACTCTATAAAAATTGGATTTAAGGGGGTCAACATTATATAGGCGTGTTTTCATGATGCCAAGAAAATTAGTTTGAGATAGCGGGAGATCGAACTACTGACGGTTGATTATGGCATAATGCCGTAAGGCATAATGTCTTATATATATTTTCTATCTTCTACACAATAAAGGCATGCTGTGTGTAATCATTAGAATCGCCTCACTGAGGCGATTCTAATTACTACACACACCATACATTCATCCAATAAAATTAGAAAATCAAACTTCACAAAATATTCCAATTATAAGCATTTTCTTGAGCTATGAAAAGAATTACGATTACACATCCGAGCGCCATAATGCATTTTGTATTACCTCCAAAAATGGTGAATGTTCAGAGGAAAAATTGTGATATTTCTCTTATTTTTACTCCAAACATACAGTAAAATCTGTCTTAGTGGCCACCTCTATTAAGCAAGTAACCTGTCTTAAGCAAGCAGGCATGCAGTTCCAAAACAAGGAAAATGCATTAAAATTCACATCTGTTAAGCAAGTACCTGTCTTAAGCAAGCTCTTTTCCAATATACCATAGGTGGTTGCTTCATACAGGTTGGACTGTAGTTAGAGCCGCCTAAATGGTTTCTGGCGAAAGAATGTACACTGTACTAGTTAGTTGCTTACGTATAAGCATGCCCAGGAAAGTGTGGATAGGTAAACTGACCGGCTCAAAAATGACCTAAAATAGTGGTGACTGGGCCGTTAAACTCCATTACAAACAAACAAACAAAAAAACAAAAAAAAAAAAAAAACGGCCTAAATGGTGCGTTTCTAACGGGTACCCACACAATATTTCTTGGAGCATAAAAAACAAATAATGTATACTCCTGTAAACCCCAGTTTTCTCTATAAAAAGTGGAGTATATGGGGTGTCTATAGCACGGACTTGTTATCTTTACGAAAACACACCTATATAGTTTTGACACCCTTGAACCCCTCTTTTATATAGAAAAACTGGGGTTTGCAGGGGTAAACCTTATTTTTCTTATTTCTGCTCTAAAATATAGATTGTGGGTACTCGTTAGAACCGCCTCGATGAGGCGGTTCTAACGAGTACCCATAATCTATATTTTGAGCAGATATAAGAAAAATATCACAATTTTTCATCTTAAAATTTGATTTTTTCGGCGGTAAAGTTACAATGTATTTGTACTGGCGTGTTTTCGTAATGCATGGTGATCAGAAAGAGTTCGAATTAGCCGTAGTTAACGAGTAACCCGTGTTCCAGTGATCGAAGTTTCACTGTACACGTAGATGCCTTATATCTTATATTAGACTTTCGGATGAGTCTTTAAACCGAGGTCCCGTCCCCGTATGACCTTAGCTGTTGGTGAGACGTAAAACCCAAAAACTCTCACTTATATCTTACACTTCAATACTCTCCAAACTAACTACAGTAGTGTTGACGGGGATGTATCACGTGAACAAGTCCGTGTAATGAATGCTCCTCTAAACACCACTTTATATACAGAAAACTGGGGTTAATAGGGGTATATATCATTTTTCTTATTTCTGTTCCATGACATAGGTTGTGGGTACTCGTTAGAACCGCCTCACTGAGGCGGTTCTAACGAGCACCCGCAACCTATCTTTGAAGGATAAATAAGAAAAATATCTCAATTTTTCATCCAAAAGGAAACCGTTTCGGAGATACGAAAGAGTGCACATTATTTCGTAATGTACGGGTTGATAAGAGCGCTGACTCTTAATCATTAGGACTCTCACGGCTGTGGTTCGAGCCTGGCTCAGGTCACATGTGAGACGCCAAGTTCTGCAACGGAAGGTCACATTACGATAACACACCCGTGGGACATAGTGCATTTTTCTTTTCTCCGAAATGGCTACTTTTCTGGTGAAAATCCGTGATATTTTTTTCTAATTTATACTGCAAACATAGGTTGTGGGTGCTCGTTAGAACCGCCTCATTGAGGCGGTTCTAACGAGTACCCACAACCTATGTTTTGGAGCAGAAATAAGAAAAATAATGTTTAACCCCATAAACCCCAGTTTTCTCTATATAACACACGGGTTTAAGGGGGTGTTCATTTCACGGACTTGTTCACGTGATGAGGTGGTTTTTCTCCGGGTACTTGGCTGGATATAAGTGAAATAATCTTGAAAGGGTCGTAAAACCAAGACAAAAAAAAAATCGTAATGTAAAACCTCAATTCAAACAAACAATCTAACTACCGTAGTCAAGTTAGCTCCTTTCACGAACAAAATCCTTTGTTGTTCGAATCGCACTTTTATAGTACTGCGGTTTCAATACCGATCCAACATGACCATTAACTCCAAATGACAGTTTATTATCAAAATGTTGTTAACTTTATTTGAATATTGAAATAAATGTTTACAATGACATTTTAAGATGATGGTTTTGTCACCTGTGCGTTTGATCTATCGAAATATTGAAACGGTTACTCAGATTTTATAGGTTTTATAGCAAAGTCATGGGAAAAGCCTATTGATTCCCGCTGAACTAAAACCAAAGCGCAGAGAAGATCTATGCCATGCTATCCAAAGAGTTTCCTGGTCTTATTTAAACATTACGAAAAAACACACCTATTAAAAAATATAAATACCACCAAATAACTGAAATTTCTGTTTTTGAGCAGAAATATACCCATGGAGATGAAATGACACCTCAAAACCTACCTCCAAAAGAAACCGCTAGGGTTTATACATATACATATACTATTAACTTGGGACGGTCCAACTCGCATCACTTTGGCTGAGCACGTTCTTAAATCCTCTAAGCGGTTTACAAGTACTCATGTACTCGGTTTCATTTCTGAACTGCCCAATCTGTTTCTCGAAGCCACGATGGTCGGTAAAGCTAAGCCGCATTGTAATGACGAAAACATGAGGTTTACAAAAGAAAACAAACAGTTTACTTTTTTTTTTCGCCAGGATAAAAAGTTGTACTGCTCTCGGAAGATAAGTTGACAGTGACGTGAAAGAATAAACCACCACAGGCAGGTTTGACAGGTTATGCCGTTATCATTATCATACCCATCATTACTTATCATTACCGAAGCGCCGTTACCCTTTGGCAATAGTGGACAATGCTTAATAACAAAAACATTCGCTGACGTCACTCTCAACTTATCCTCCGACAACTGTACAGGACATTATAAAAGCAATGTCAGGTTTAGAAGCTTATACATTGTGTGTTGTTATATATATTTGCGCCGGGGCACAGCAATTCCTGGAATTTAGGCCTACATGTGCGCCCAGTGAAGAATCAGATCAGCCGGCGCATCCATATAATCTGGCCAGAGACTTCTCTTGCTGCATGAAGGAGCATTGGGCCTTTGGCTATCCTTAGAGCGCACAACGAATACTCTGATCAGACTGCGCGGATGCGCAGGCTAATCTGAGTCCTCGCTGGGCGCACATATAAATTGTAGGAAATGTTGCGCCCCGTATATTATATGCTTGTTAAACTATCGTTCAGGCGGCTCCAACGATCCTACTGTCCCTCTCTCTCCCTTCCGGTGGTATCATCCGTGGTGTAGTGTTTATGCTACTCGCCTTGTAAACCAGGGGTTGTAGAATCGATCTCGGGCGTCTCCAGACATTCGGATGAGTCTTTGAACCGAGGTCCTGTCTCCGTATGACTTTAGCTGTTGGTGGGACGTAAAACTCAAACACTCACTCACTCCCTTCCGTTGATTGAAGAAGAGCAATTGTCAGTTTCTGGCGACAGAATGTGCGTCGCTTTTGTTAACCTTCCTGCACAGAAAAAGTGTGGTTAGGTAAACTGACCGGCTCGATACTTAAATAGTGTCGACATGGCCGTTAGACTGCAACCAACAAAACATACAAAACCTACTCATTTTCTACAGAAAAAGACCACTTTTAGACAGAAGCCTGTAAGAAAACAATAGCTTTCATAAGCTTTTTATCCTGATGCACTGAAACAAAAAAAAAAAAAAAAAATTGGGTGCATGGTCTGTCTACAAATACCTCAATGAAGCCGTTCTACAATGCACCCGAAACTTATGGTCGAAGAAGAAGAAGGGACAATATCGCATTTTTTCAAAGGAAATTGTTTCTATTTATTACGATAACTCACCCATGCGACATAGAGCATTCTTTACATTTCCAAAATGACTGCTTTTCTGGTGAAAATCCCTGATATTTTTCTTATTTATACTGCAGGAGGACCCACAACCTATGTCGTGGGTCAGAATTAAGAAAAATAATTTATACCCCCGAAAATCCCAGTTTTCTCATTATAAAGTGGGGTTTAGGGGGGGGGGGTCTTCATTTCACGGACTTGTTCACGTGATGTAGAGACATATTTTAATGTTGCATAACTTGTGTCCAATCCCACTGTTGTAAAAATGCAATAAAATATGTTTATTTAGACCCCATGTTATGAAGCACCCCGTGTCAGGTACATGCATGCAGCACCCACTTTCATGATTTCATGAAAGACAATTTTTATTATTATTGAAATGTTTAATGTTATCATTTTTCTTTTATTTCAGATGAAATATTCTGCTATATTCTCCGCTTATTTCTAGAGCTTCAAATAAAGACTTCAAGCTCGTTATACATGAATATTATATATAAAGAAGATCTCACATGAGTGCTCATGTATTATTGAATTTATTAAACGAGTTGAGGAAAAAAGATAAAATGCGAGGCTTTGCCGAGCATTTTATGCCTTTTCCTCAACGAGTTCAATAAATTCAATAATACATGATCACAATGCAAGATTCTATTTATCATATATCATATGACATTAAAAACGAATTTTATTCACGATTTTTGCACAAAAATGTCAATAAACGCGGCGTCGTCAATGACGTCGTACATGTAACGTTACGGGGCGGGGCGTATCTAACTAATTTGCATATTTAATCCACCAGTGGGTTATCGAATTTATTACATGGCGTTATTACACTCTCAGACGCGACGTCATATGATAATGATGGCTAATGTATAGATTGTATGTACATGTCAGACCGCCTTTAACTCGGAGCTAAAAATAACGTTATATCCTGTATAATTAATAAATTAATTAATAAACACTCGTGACCAAGATTATACTCCTGTGTAATATCAGTAACATCATCAATAATGCGTAATAAACTTCATGAAAAATGCTTGAATAGTTTATGTTGTATTGCTAAGGTGGATTGACACAGCAGGGTTTGTTTGTTTGTTTGATTGGAGGTTTTACGGCCCCGACAACACTGTATAGGTCATTTTGGAGATATTGCTTCCAATTTATGGGACTTTTACCGGACATTGAGATGAAATGACGTCTCAAGCCCTGCCGCCCAATGAAACCAATAAGGTTTATATGCATGGACGGTCCAACTCGCACCACTTTTCCTGGGCATGCTTAGAACCTCTAAGCGGTTTACCAGTATTCACGTGCGGTTGGTTTCAACTCTGCGTGGAAGCGAATTTTATATCTCTGCCACAGTGGAGACAAGGTGTGTGGTTTCTGCTTGATTCCGTGTAAACGCAGTCCTTATTAAAAGCAAATTTTATCCATGAAGAGTAAACCCCTACCGAAAAGGGACAAAACGTGTTTTGCAAGAACTGCCTCTCATGAATGTATATTCATTCCCCTGAAATTGTTTACGACAGACAGGAGATACCAATATTATCAGGTGAAATCTGCTCTTTATCTCTGTAACAGTTATGTCTTTTGCAATAAAATATTTATTAATTTGTAATTAGTTTCCCATTCGCCACATGAGCCTCGACATGAGAAAACCTGCTAATGTCTTTTGCGAACTGCCTCAATGTTTCTCGCACCCGAGAGCACTCACAACCTAGTGTGTTTGGAGTATAAATAAGAAATATATAAAATTCATAAAAGATAGGCCTACTCGTTTAAGAGATATAAAAGATTGCACTATGTCACACGGGTGTGTTATCGTAATGAGGCTAGTGTCAGAAACCCAGAACGTACATTTGCTCGTGATGGACGGCATATGAAATGCATGTGAATTCTTCACAAATGAGCCAGCGCATGACAAAACCTACAATAAGACACGTGCGCGCAGTCTGACCAAAATCTTCGTTGTGCGCTCTAAGGATAGCTAAGGACCCAATGCTCGTTCATGCAGCAAGAGAAGTCTCTGGTAAGACTATAACGATGCGCAGGCGTATCTGATTCTTCGCTATGCGCATATGTAAGTTGTAGGAAATGCTGTGCCCCGGTTCAAATAATAGAATGAACTGTGTAAAGGGAAATAACCAATAGAAATGCATCAGCTTCTTCTGTAGTTTCCAACTTTATATATTTACATTTCCAGTGTGAGTGTTTGAGTTTTACGTCCCATCAACAGCTAATGTCATACGGAGACGGGACCTCGGTTTAAAGACTCATCCGAAAGTCTGGAGAAGCCCGGGATCGATCATGCGACCCCTGGTTTACAGGGCGAGTAGCGTAACCACTACACCACGGAGGCTTCTATACAATTTCCGAAATGTCCTGGTTTTCATTCCCTTGTTTTATTAACGCGATGCCTTGCCTTTCGTCATTTGTTTATTTGATTTGAGGTTTAACGTCCCCGTCAACACTGTAAAGGTCATTTTGGAGACGTTGCTTCCAATTTTGTGGGACATTTACCCGACATTGAGATGAAATGACATCTCAAGCCCTGCCGCCAAATGAAACCAATAGGGTTTATAAGCATGGACGGACCGACTCGCACCGCTTTAGCAGGCTTAGATCCTCTAAGCGGTTTACCAGTACTCGTGTGCCGCTTTGCCTGGGCAGGCTTAGATCCTGTAAGCGGTTTACCAGTACTCGTGTGCGGATCGGTTTCAGCTCTGCGTGGAAGCATCATGCAGCCCATATATTTCTTCAAGCCCTGATGGGCGGGGGCCGTTGCCTTTCGTCATGAAATACAGTGAAATTCCGCTTTTAAGACCACCTAAAATTAGGACTAAGCCTGTTATAAAAAGCTTATTTTGAAGGGTACACTTAATTGTTCTTTGTGGTTTTTGCATACAATGTATTCTGGTCAAGGACCACCTTGGGACTGTTCAAAAGTGGTCTTTAAGACCACTTTTGAGCAGTCTCAAAGGTGGTCTTATTATAGGAATTTTACTGTATTCCAAAACGTTTTGTTTTGTTTGTTTGTTTCCAGTTTAACGGCCCAGTAAAAACTATTTGTGTCATACCGGACTGGTTAGTTTACCTAAACGCACTTTTATTTCGCAGGCTAATATTTCGGCCCTTTCAATATTATTTTACTTATTTCTAGCCGATCGTTAATCAGAGGTCGGCGAAAACCTAAGTGCCCGGAGAAAAAAAAAACACATGACGTCCCATTGGAGAACTTTGGGGCTCACATGTGCCCCGAGCCAAGCTCGAACCAGGGCGGTGATTAAGTGATCTTGCCCATTAGGCCACGGAGGCCCGTGGGAGACTAATCCAGTGGTTCACTAATAAAGTGCACTTTCTTTCACAAGATATCGCAACTGTCCTTTTGAAATCAGCAAAAGGGAACTCGCTGACTTGACATGACCTAAATACTGTTTGTGGCCCAAAACTCCAAACATCCAAAAACATTCGCCGGCTTATGCTCCGCCATTATGATGGAATACACATTTGAACGGCGCATGACAAAATCTACAAAAGGACCTTGTTTGTTTGATTTGAGGTTTAACGTCCCCCGTCAACACTGTGAAGGTCATTTTGGAGACGTTGCTTCCAATTTTGTGGGACTTTTACTCGACATTGAGATGAAATGACATCTCAAGCCCTGTCGCCCAATGAAACCAATAGGGTTTATTAGCATGGACGGTCCGCCTCGCACTGGTTTCTGGACAGGCTTAGCTCCTCTAAGCGGTTTACCAGTACTAGTGTGCGGGCCGGATTCAGCTCTGCGTGGAACTTCATGCAGCCCATATATTTCTTTAAGCCCCTATGGGCGGGGGCCGACAAAAGGACCTAGCTGAAAAACAAATATTCAGATTGGCCTGTGCATATTTGTCCTCAAAATCATATATTTGGCATGTCAAGTGAATCGTATGCCTTTCGATATCGTTTGTGTTTGGAATTAGAAGGATACGTTTATATGGATGTTTATGGACTTGCTTTTCGGGCCTAATTTGGGCATCTCGATTTTAGTTTCCATCCAAAATATTTTTTCTTGATCTTGGTTTTACGACTCTTTTAACCCTTATCTTGCTGAATATTCATTTAAGCCACACCCATATCTGTCTATGAACCAATCAAATTACTTGATGTAATTTATTGCCACAAATTCATAAACTGAATGCCAAACAGTGTAGATCCAGATCAGATGGCTTCTTCAGAAGCCATCTGATCTGGATCTACACTGTTTGCAAAGTTAGGGGTTGTCGTGAACAGCAAGATAAGGGTTAAGATTATTTCACTTATGTCGAGCCAAGCGCTAATCAGAGGCGGGCGAAAACCGGGATACACGAAAAAAAAAAAACAAACAAAAAAACAACAACAACAACAACAAAAAAAAACGCCTGACCCGCCATGACAGGCCTTGGAGTCTCACGTGTGAGCCGAGCCAGGCTCGAACCTACAGCGGCGAGAGGCCTAATGATTAAGAGTCAGCACTTTTCAGTGTTCATCCGAGATAAGAAATCGGTACATCCCCCGCAAAGATCTACATTTGTTTAGACTTCAATGATATTTGACTTACACACAGAAACGAGTAATTCACAAAACATATAGATAAAAAAGAAGAGATCAGAGTGAACAATGTTTAAACAGTGGAATATCGCGTCAAAAGTTAAACATTCCAAAGAACAAGATGTGTTTGTGAGAAACGAATACCCAGTGCGTTTGTTATTTGGTCAAACGTCACAGTCAAGGTTACCGGCCCCCGCCCATCGGGACTTGAAAAAATAGATAGGCTACATGATGCTTCTACGCAGAGCTGAAACCCACCGCACACGAGTACTGGTCTGCTTAGAAGATCTAAGCCTGCCCAGGCAAAGCTGTGCGAGCTGGACCGACATACTTATAAACCCTATTGTTTTCATTGGGCGACAGGGCTTCGGATGACATTTCATCTCGATGTCGGGTAAAAGGCCCACAAAATTGGAAGCAACGTCTCCAAAATGACCTATACAGTGTTGACGGGGCCGTTAAACCTCAAATCAAGCAAACAAAAACTAGAACTGTCAGAGGATCTGACTATAGCCCCGCTATAGCGCTGTCAGAGGAGAAAGACTCATGAATTAAAGGTAAAGACTTGTGAGAGGGTTAAATCCCTAACAAGGTACCTACGCCTTGTCTAAGTTAAAAAATAAGTTTTGGATAATGAAAAAAGCACATGCACATCTTCAGACCTATATGAAAACACCTGTTAAGTTTCAAAAGGATTGACCTAGAACTGTAAGAGGAGTTGCGGTAACAAGGTAGCTACTCCCTATACATTTTAACATTAGTAGATCTCAAAAATTGTCTAAGTTAAAATAGGTGAAATAAGTGAAAAAAATTATTTAAGGATAATGAAAAAAGAATATGCACATCTTCAGACCTATATGAAAACACCTATAAAGTTTCAAAAGGATTGACCTAGAACTGTAAGAGGAGCTGCGGTAACAAGGTAGCTACTCCCTATACATTTTAACATTAGTAGATCTCAAAAATTGTCTAAGTTAAAAAAGGTGAAATAAGTGAAAAAAATTATTTAAGGATAATGAAAAAAAAATATGCACATCTTCAGACCTATATGAAAACACCTGTAAAGTTTCAAAAGGATTGACCTAGAACTGTAAGAGGAGTTGCGGTAACAAGGTACCCACTATCAAATATTACAGACAGACGGAATTCCGGACAATCAAATATTACAGACAGACAGACAGACAGACAGACGGAATTCCGGACAAGCCAAATCCAATATAGCCCCCACTTTTTCAAAGCGGGGCTATAACAATCAAAATTCGGTACCAAGAAGAAAGGTTTTGTTGCAAGCAGTATATCCTTAGAACTGCCAGGCATTTTTGAAACGATGTCTAAAATGGGACTGGTGACGTCATAGGTCATGGCGCAGGGGTCACTCTATGCTAAAACATACGCACGGACTTATTTTTATTCGTTTTTCTCTACCAACTTCTATCTCCTTTCCTCATTTCGTATCTATTATTGTGGTCGCACTTGTTTGGCTTCGTAAGATTGACAATTTCAGAGGCTATTTTATTTGTTTTCGATTTTTTTTTTGCCAGGTTTGTAAGCCTCCAGTCCTCTTCCAGTATCTCGTAGAGAACTGATATAGTTGTGGGTATACCGTATTCAAAAACACCTCGGTCAAAAGTATTCACCTTATTTGCATTATCTGCTGTTCCTAGTCTGAAGGTTATCAGTGTTGGAAAAACAGGTAACCAGATCCCCTGACCTTGAAAGGTCAGGGGGGTCTGGTTACCTGTTTTTCCAATATTGACAATGTGCAAGCTGGGAGCCAGCAAATAATGCAACTATGGTGAATGGATGGATATGCGAAAGAATGAGGGTCGTTCAAAAACTTTTGGGCAGCAATCGTTACGGAAGTGGAAATGATATAGACAATACTAGAAATCTATGTAACAAATGGTTCAATAGTTTTGCATCCACAGACATGTCAGACCAAAAATTATCTAACCTGCATACATCTATCTATATAAAAGGGTGAGTACCTAAATGTAAAGTAAAATTCAGTTTTTATGACCACCTAAAATCAAGACTAAATCCCGTTTTAACCCTTACCATGCTGTTCAAGACAAACCCTATCTTTGCAAACAGTGTAAGTCTAGATCAGATGACCATCTGATCAGGATGTACACTGTTTGACATTCAATTTATGAATTTGTAGGAATAAATTACATCAAGTAACCGGATTGGTTGAAAGTCAGAAATGGGTGTGACTGAACTGACATCACGTGAACAAGTCCGTGAAATAAAGACCCCCCTAAACCCCACTTTATATAGAGGAAACTGGGGTTTACGGGGGTAAACATTCTTTTCCTTATTTCTGCCCCAAAATATAGGTTGTTGGTACTCGTTAGAACCGCCTCTACGAGGCGGTTCTAACGGGCACCCAAAACCTATATTTGGAGTATAAATAAGAAAAATATCGCAAGTTTTCATCAGAAAAATTACCTTTTTGGAGGTTTGAAAAATGCACTTTATCACACTGATGTGTTATCGTAATGATATTCAGCAAGAGAAGGGTTAAAAGCTTATTGAGAAGGTTTCAGTTATTCTTCTTTGTGTTTTCTACACCAAGTTACTCATAATAAGAGACAGCATTTAGGAGTGTTCGAAAGTGAATAAAGGATAATTTCTCCTTTTTCTAGCTAATCCCCGCGAGTGGATAATAGATAGATAGATAGATAGATAGATAGATAGATAGATAGATAGATAGATAGATAGATAGATAGATAGATAGATAGATAGATAGATAGATAGATAGATAGATAGATAGATAGATCTATCGATCGATCATCGATTGATCTATCGATCGATAGATAGATAGACATGTAATGGGTATTTGTTAATATCGTCTAGTCGAGGCGAATTTGAAAACAAAATACCCACGGCATACGTTTACATGTAGTAGAATAATAATAATAATAATAATAATAATAATAATAATAATAATAATCGACCTTATTTATAGAGGGTAACACATTTAGTATACTAGTACTAATCTTCCATGTGGCCCTCTTTTCCTGGGTAGAACCAGTACTAAGCAATGTGGATAAAGTCTCTTGCTCAAGGAAACAACACATGCCGCTCGTGGGGTTCGAACCCGGTACCTCTCGATCCCGAGGCCGATACTTTACCACTGCACCACTGCGCTCCGTGAATAAGACCTGTCGCCGGACAGGATAGCTCGACGGAAGTCGCGCTTTAACTCAGTTGCGCAAAGGCAAATTTTCAGTCCCATAACAGAAACAAAGTCACAAAGAAAGAATCCTTGCTATATCAATATAGTTATATAAAAATCTATCAATAAATGTAGCCACTAGAGCAAAGACAAAGTTTTTTCTAAAAATAGCCACAGTGCCCTTGGCCTTGACCCGAGGACCCTGAAAGTCAAACTCCCTTGAGATATTATCATACCCAACATTTGTATGTAGTTATAGAGTGATGACAAAGTTTTTCTAAAAATAGCCACACTGCCCTTAACCTTGAGGTCATGACCTTGAAAGTCGAACTCACTCGAGATATTATCATAAGCAACATTTGTGTAAAGTTATGGCAAAATTCATCAACAAAAGTAGCCCATACAGCCATGACAAAGATATTCTGAAAATAGTTAGTGACCGTGACCTCTACCTCAGGACTCTGAAAGACAAACCTGCTCGAGATGCTATCATATGCAACATTTGTGTGAAGTTATATTAAAATCTATCAATAAATATAGGTGCTAGAGTGATGACATAGTTTTTCTAAAAATAGCCACAGTGACCTTGACCTTCAGGTCATGACCTTGAAAGTTAAACTCGCTTGAGATATTATCATTTGCAACGTTTGTGAGAATTTATATGAAAATCTGTCAATAAATGTAGGCGCTGGAGCGATGACAAAGTTTTTTTCTAAAAATAACCATAGTGACCTTGACCTTAAGGTCATGACCTTGAAAGTCAAACCTTCTGGAGATATTATTACAAGCAACATTTGTGTGAAGTTATATTAAAATATGTCAATACTTGTAGGCGTTTGTGCGATGACAAAGTTTTCCTTAAGATAGCCACAGTTACCTTGACCATGAGGTCATGACCTTGAAATGCGAACTCACTCGAGAAATTTAAAGCAGTATCTATCACCATTTCAAGTCTCAAGTAAATTCATCTGAAGGCAACCAAGTAATGATCTTAAATCTTCCATGCAAAAACATAGAAGTCTGTGACCTTGACCCAAAGGTCACGGTCATGTATGATGATGCTGCTGATAAAAACTGTTGACTAGTACCTATCACCAGCCGAAGTAAATCTATCAAAAAGTAAATAAGTAATGAGCTCCTAAAACTTTATCACAAAAACTTTTAACATAAACCCCAAGGTTATAGTCATAAGCACTGATGCTGCTAAAAATTTGAGACAAGAACCTTCACCATACCGAGTATAAGCTGAATACATTCAAAGATAAAGAAGTAATGAGCTCCTAAAAACTTGAACACAAAAACTTTAACATTAAAATTCTAAGTCTGTGACCTTGACCTTAAGGTCACGGTCATGGGTGCTGATACTGCAGATAAAAACTTTAGCCCAGTATCTATCATAATACCAAATATGAACTTAATCCACGTTCACATAAAGAAGTTATGAGCACCTAAAAACTTTAACGCAAAAACTTAAACATTTGTTCTACGTAGTAGAATAGCTTACCGTAACTTCGTTCCGGTGAGCTCCGGTCAGCTAAATACCGAACAAAATACCTCACCCACGATTTTGTTGCTATGGATATATCCGTGAGAGAAGCTGAGGAGCATTGAGAATTATTTGCTCCTGATTCGCCTATAGTGCTTTTTTCATCGTTACGGTTCGAACAAGTTTCAACTTGAAATGTGAAGGAATTAATTTAGATCCTTATTAGCCAAAATTTTCTACGATTTGTTACGAGGAATGAAGACGTATTTGTTGGGTTGATACTTATGATGTAATTGCGGCACTCAGAAAGTTATGAACTATAGAACGTTGTCTGTAAATTTTGTAGAAGAAGAAGAAGAAGAAGAAGAAGAAGAAGAAGAAGAAGAAGAAGAAGAAGAAGAAGAAGAAGAAGAAGAAGACTAGCAGCACTGGTGAGAACATTGTCTCCGAGTAAGCAGGGTAAAATGATCCTTAACACAGACTTGTAATGTTGCGCTCAAACAATCCAACATTGAAAAGCTGCTTCCGGCAACTGCATGCAGATCTTTTTATTGTCACTACGTTTTGTTTATTACCTTCAACATACATCTATATATGATTAGACCATTGGCATCACGTTTAGTACATGTATATACCAGATCAGACACCGGGGTCTCTCTTAGCTTAAAGTTTGACTATTGTTACCTGTGGATACATTACGATACATGTAACACATCCGTGTGACAGTGCGTTCTTTCATATCTCTAAAACGGCCTTTTTTTTCGGATGAAATTTGGCGATATTTTTCTTATTTATATCTGAAACATATGTTGTGAGAGCTCGTTAAAACAGCCTTGAGACGGTTCTTACGAGTACCCACAACCTGTGTCTCCGAGCAGAAAAAGGAAAAATAATGTATACCCCAGTAAACCCCTGTTTTCTCTACATAAAGTGGTGTTCAGCGGGATGTTCATTACATGAACTTGTTAGCGTGATGAAACAATATGATGCTTCTAAAATTGGAAATCGAATTGACCAAAGCTTTAAGGAGGAAGATCCTTCATGTCAAATGTGTTAATTTGTTTTAACTTTAATAGTCAGTGACAGTCACGTATCTTACGACATGAAAGCCGTTTCATTTTTTCAACCGCCTCGGGTTGTATCAATGTTTTGTACAAAATTAAGGTTTTTGTTTGTTTGATTTGAGGTTTTAACGTCCCCGTCAACACTGTATAGATCATTTTGGAAACGTTGCTTCCATTTTTGTGGGACTTCTACCCGACATTGAGATGAAATGACATCTCAAGTCCTGTCGCCCAATGAAACCGATAGGGCTTATAAGCATGGACGGTCCGACTGGTACAGCTTTGCCTGGGCAGGCTTAGATCCTCTAAGCGGTTTACAAGTACTCGTGTGCGGTCGGTTTCAGCTCTGTGTGGAAGCATCAGGCAGCCCATCTGTTTCTTCAAGCGCCGATGGGCGGGGGCAGACAAAAGTAAGGTAATTAATACATCTACATAAACCCCACCTCATATTCCATATTTTTGCCAAAATCCTAGATAGTGGGTACTCGTTAGAACCACTTCAAAATGTGGGTACTCGTAAGAACCGCCTCTGTGAGGGAGGCGGTTCTAACGAGTATCCAACGAGTATCCACAATCTATACTAGTATATATACTTGAAGCAAAAGTAAGAAACACACTATACATTCTCTTTAGAAAAATGTCAGTATTGAGACTTAAAGAATTCACTACGGTTCTGTGTGCATGGCCTAGTGGATAAGAGCGTTGACTCTTAATTATTAGGTCTCTCAATAGTGGTTCGAGCCTCGCTCGGGCCACATGTGGGACGCCAAGTTCTGCAACGGAGTTCAGGATGTTTCTCTCCGGGTACTCCGGTTTTCGCCAGCGATGATTAACAATCAGCTCGATAGAAGTGAAATAAACTTGAAAGAGCCGTAAACCCAAGACACAAAAATGAAATTGGAGGGGTGGGGTTGTCAGGATGTTTTGGTTTGTTTGTTTGAGGTTTAACGTCCCCGTCAACACTAAATAGGTCATTTTGGAGACGTTGCTTCCAATTTTGTGGGATTTTACCCAACAGTGTGATGAATTAACATATTAAGCCCTTTCGCCCAGTGAAACCAATAGGCTTTATTAGCTTGGACGGACCGACTCGCACCGCTTTGCCTGGGCAGGTTTAGATCCTCTAAGCGGTTTACCAGTATTCGTGTGCGGTTGGTTTCAGCTCTGCGTGGGAGCATCATTCAGCCCATCTATTTCTTCAAGCCCCGATGGGCGGGGGCCGATTGTCAGGATGTTCATATGCGTTAACACAGATAAACTGAAGTTTTACTTACCTTTGTGTCACTCTTAGATAATGTAATCCAACAATGATGACCTATAATATAGAATTCTACAGACCTGTCAAACTGTAATCCAAAATTGATCCCAAGGTCTGATTTTATTTCAAATAATGAGAAACAAATTAAATATATAGGACGTCTCAAGGTTCTCACAACCAATAAACTTTTATTACAATATAAGCATTGTACTCATATCAATCGTGCTTTGAAAAACTATCACTTGTGTTAAGGGCAATCATCAAACTTTCAAGGGTGGCAACTCTATCCTATGTCCATAAGGGTCTGCTCAGTGGGGAAAGAATTTGCTCCAAGGGAGCAAATTCTTTCCCCTCTGAGCAGACCCATTTCCCGAGACCTCGGACTTGAAGTTCAGGACAAGAAAGAAAGAAAGAAAGAAAGAAAGAAAGAAAAAAAAGAAAGAATGAAAGAAAGAAAAAAACTTGAAAAGGCAGGAAAATGATCTCCGCAGTCCATGTCATTTGTTTGTTTGAATTGAGGTTTAATGTCCCCGTCAACACTGTATAGGTCATTTTGAAGACATTGCTTCCAATTTTGTGGGACTTTTACCCGCTATTGAGATGAAATGATATCTCAAGCCCTGTCGCCCAGTGAAACCAATAGGGTTTATAAGCATGGGCGGTCCGACTCGCACCGCTTTGTCCGGGCAGGCTTAGTCCCTCTAGGCGGTTTACCAGTACTAATGTGCGGTCGGTTTCAGCTCTGCGTGGAAGCATCATGCAGCCCATCTATTTCTTTAAGTCCCGATGGGAAGATGTCATATGATAGGAATGCATCAGGTTTACCTATTCGCCGTACGTGTTTAACCAGAGACTAGATCAAACCTTATGCAAGTTAGAATATCGGAAAGCTTGACAATCGGCCCAATTGCAGGAAAATTAAACGTTTATTTGAATTCTTATATTTGTACACGCCTCTAATATTTTCTAAAATGACTCATTTTTTTAAAAAGAATTTTAAGGTCTAATTATTTTTTATATATTGAATACTGTGGTTTGCCATAACACCAGGTTAACAAATCAGTGAAACGAATACCCCTTTAAACACTTAGTTATAGAGAAATAGATTGGGCTGCATGATGCTTCCACGCACAGCTGAAACTGACCACACATGAGTACTGGTAAACCGTTTAGAAGGACTAAGCCTGCCCAGGCAAAGTGATGCAAATCAGACCGTCCAATGCATATAAGCCTTTTGGTTTCATTGGGCGGCACAAAATTGGAAGCAACATCTCCAAAATGACCTAAATATTGTTGAAGGAGACGTTAAACCTTAATTCAAACAAACAGAACCCCAAGTTATAGGGAGAAAGATGGAGTTTATAGAGACATACAATATTTTCTTATTTTTTTCTCAAAACATAGATTTTGGGTACTCAATGAGGCAGTTCTAAAGAGCACTAACAATGTATGTTTGATTCTGAAAAGAGAAAAAATATCTTTTTTATTTATTGAAACAAATTCTGTCTTGGAGCAACGAAAAATTCACTATTTTGTCACAGGGGTGTGTTTCATCATTACGATAACAAACCCGTGTGACATAGTGCATTTTTCACATCACAAAAATAGAAAAAAAAATAATGAAAATTCTGATCTGTTTTCTTAATTTATACTGCAAACATAGGCTTTGTGTGCTCGTTAGAACCGCCTCATTGAGGCGGATCTAATGAGGCGGTTCTAACGAGTACACACAACATAAGAAAAATAATATACACCCTTGTAAACCCCAGTAATTCTCTATATAAAGGGCGTTCATTCTACGGACTTGTTCACGTGAATGGTTTGTGCAACGACCTCTGTCGTGGGTATCAGGCGCTAATAGTCTCGCCCAGATTAGAGTCAAACTTGTAAATCTACAATAATTATGTGATGCCAGGTTACAATCGAAAGTGGTCGTAGTTTTCAAGACTGATGTCAAGTAATACAAAACAAAGGCAAATATAGGACATATGGGAAAAGGCCATTATGTAGAGGGCTCTTAAATACTTAAAACTTTTCCGCGCAAACAAATTACATAATTTGCAACCGACTATTGATTGGGTTTTATGACCTTTCAAGGCTACTGCGCATACGTTTGTTTGTTTGGGGTTTTATGGCCCAATCAACACTATTTAGGTCATTTAGCTCGTAAAATGTGACCAGTGAAAAGAAACAGCCAAGCAGCGCATGACAGCACTTACATGTACAATAAGATCTGCGAGAAGCGCTACGCATCTGCCCAGTCTGATCAGTATTCACTGATCGTATGGGCCTTCTAAATTCTTCTAGCTATTCGAGACATAAGCGAAAGCTGTTGACATACTGATCTTATTGTAGGTTTTGTCGTGTACTGGCTCAAATTTACAAATACAGTCGAACTTCAATGGCTCGAACACCTTTGGGACCACGAAAATCTGTTCGAGACAAGGGTAGTTCGAGCCTCTGAGGGTTACTGTCAGGAGGCATAAAGGGGTTAATTTTGGGACATCTTTTCGGTATTCTATATTAAAAATGCATGCTGTGTGTACTCATTAGAATCGCCTCATAGAGGCGATTCTAATGAGCGCACACAGCATACATTTACAAGAGAATAGGAGAACATTTCCTTAATTACCCTCACTTTTTCTTATGTGGAGAAATTCCCTCGGGACACAAGAACGGGTTCGAGTCATCCATGGTAAACGAGCCATCGGTGTTCGAGCCATCGAAGTTCTACTGTACTGGGTCTAGTGCATTAAATTGGAGCTCATCAGGTGCTAAAGCCGATAGAGGGATTCAAACCTTTAAAATTTGATTGCTGTGTCTAATGTAACAACATTATTGTCAATGGAGATGACAGATCTTTCTGGTGTAAAAAGTCGTTGTGTTTCAGCTAACATGCTGCAAAACCAATGGTTGGTAGGTAGGGGAATGTATTCTTTTCTCTTGAGAAAAAGCCCATGGTTGGATCAGCACTGTTTTATGAATATATTAGGTATTTTGTTGATATAATGGTTATGTTGAGGCTTGCACTGTAACAGTACATGCTAAATCATTTTAGATGCTCTATAGTTTCAACTTCTTATTTCAGGGGCTTGAAGAAATATATGGGCTGCATGATGCTTCCACGCAGAGCTGAATCCGGCCCGCACACTAGAACTGGTAAACCACTTAGAGGATTTAAGCCTGTCCAGGAAACGCGGTGCGACGCGGACCGTCCATGCTAATAAACCCTATTGGTTTCATTGGGCGACAGGGCTTGAGATGTCATTTCATCTAAATGTCGGGTAAAAGTCCCACAAAATTGGAAGAAACGTCTCCAAAATGACCTTTACAGTGTTGACGGGGACGTTAAACCTCAAATCAAACAAAAACTTCTTATTTCATAAATTATAAACGCCAAAAAATACAAACATGAACAGCCTGAGAGTCTGACAATATCCCCACTTTGGCGTATTTTTACAGAAACACGCAACTTCCTGATCATAAGACGCAAAACACGGCTTGTCTCTTGCATGATAAAATAGTTCTTGATAAAACTTTAACAAAAAAAAAGACACTAAGACACTGCGCTACACGTATATGGAGCGAAATAAGCATAGAAGAACAAATGAACATTGTCTATTATACGGTATAAGTCATCATCATCACACAGCTGACCTAGTTTGAGGCTTCTTCCTGAGAAGATTTATGCCATCATTATTGCATTGTATACCAAGTTTGAGGCTTTTAACTTTTATAGTCCAAGCAAGCACACACACACACACACACACACACACACACACACACACACACACACACACACACACACACACACACACACACACACACACAAGCATTGGAAGTCATCATTATTGCAGTGCATACCTAGCTTTCATTGGTCCTGAGAAGTTCTTCGACGAAAAAAACTGGTTTGTATGCAGTGAAAGAGGAATGAAAGCGGAAAAGGTGTACAGATGTACTGTGAAAGCCCATCGTCACTTATATGATGTAAGTCATCATCATTGCATACAATACAAAGTTTGCGGGTACTTCTAGCTTTTACGATTCCTCAGAAATGCTAAACGATAAAAAAAAAAAAAAAAAACGACACGGGGAGATACGGAACCCGGGAAGGGACATGACTTTTTTTTATAAGTTGTGCGCACAAGATAATATCTTGTGCGGACAAGATATTATCTTGTGTAGACAAGATAATATCTTGTCCGCACAACATAATATCTTGTCCGCACAAGATATAATCTTGTGCGGACAACATATTATCTTGTGCAGACAAGATTTTATCTTGTCCGCACAAGATATTAAGTTGTGCGAACAAGATATTATCTTGTCCGCACAAGATAATATCTTGTCTGCACAACATAGATCTTGTGCGCACAAGATATTATCTTGTCCGCACAAGATATTATCTTGTCCGCACAAGATAATATCTTCTCCGCACAAGATTATATCTTGTCCGCACAACATCCAAGATCTATGTTTTGCAAACAAGATAATATGTTGTGCGAACAAGATAATATGTTGTCCGAACAAGATAATATCTTGTCCGCTCAAGATATTATCTTGTTCGCACAACATAATAAAAATAAAAAAATCATGTCCCTTCCCGGGTTCCGTAGAGAGAGGTAGAAAAATAAAAGAACAAACAAACAAATAATCTGATAGTATTCATTGTCTCTTACACGATACAAGTCCTCGTGATGACATAGTATACCGAATTTCAGGGCTCTAGCTTTTAGGGTTCTTGAGAAATCTTTGACGAAAAATAATGGTTTATAGAAGGCAGTACCGAAGGAGGGAAGGACGGAAGTACCGGAAAACCCACACTTTTCAATGTGTGCCAATGTACACACACACACACACACACACACACACACACACACACACACACACACACACACACACACACACACACACACACACACACACACACAAAAACGAAAGAAAGAAAGCAAGAAAGGCGTGGAAAGGTAGGGTCAGGTAATAAATAAATACTGGCAGCGTCCGTGCTTTACTTTTCATTTTGTTCGATCTACAGCAGAGTCGAATGAATAACTGAAATGGCCATTTAACTCCTCTGTCCGTTCAGGAATCAGGATCTGATTCTGCAACTCCATTTCCTCTTCTTTTTAAGGAAAGTAATACCTTGCCTGTCCATTGTATTGTTTGTTGTTGTTTTTCTTTCCAGAATATTGATATAGCCACATAAGACTCTGAAGACATTTACGCCATTGATGTTATTTACGCAGAAGACATGCTGTTCAACGTTCCCATACTTGACAAAATCAAACTTTACCACTACATATAACTGTATTCTTTGCCTGTCCTGTGTAGCTTCCTTATTATTCCGGAGGTGGTTGGGTAGCGGTGGTTAGCAAGGGGCATGTGCCTACATCTTTCTGCCATTGCCCCGCTCTCGTAAAGTTCTTAATAAACAAGGTTATCGATTTGTCTTAACCCATTTGGTACGAGAAACTCCAAAACGGGTACCCTGGCAAACAGTGCAGGCCCAGACCAGACGCCGCAGAACGCGGCGTCTGATCAGGGCCTACACTGTTTGCAAAAAGTTCAGCCATTTTCCAAATAAATTTTGAAGAAAACACAACCTGACACCCCTAAATTTTGAAATGGACTCCAGCTATATATAAGGAGGAAGATTCAATTTTTGTATAAAAAGGGTTAATAATATTGACCATACTTAAGCTGATTCCAGGATATTAACTTGAGACGGTTGCTTGTTACGGTGATAGGGCATATCGATATTACTTCATATCTCCCGCTATTATGATTAATTTCAAGCTGATGTGAAGTGATCAATTGAAATAGTATTAGGAAAATTGATCAAATTAACGATTTATAGTATCCTGCAACTAATATTGATTTTCAATCAAGTAATTAAAACAGGATTAATCTGTTATTTTGAACAGAGCTTGTGAGTACACCAGAACCTTAATAATTCAGAATCCAAGGAACAATTCCGTTATGCTAACACACCCGTGCGACATAGTGCATTCTTTTCACATCTCCAAAATGGCCAGTTTTCTGATGAAAATCCGTGAAATATCTTTTTTTATATTTATACCGCAAACATAGGTTGTGGGTACTCGTTAGAACCGACTCACTGAGGCGGTTCTAACGAGTACCCACAACCTCATCACGAAAACACGCCTATATAGTTTTGAACCCCTTAAACCCCACTTTTATACAGTAAAACTGGGGTTTACAAGGATAAACCTTATTTTTCATATTTCTGTTTTGAAATAAAGATTGCAGGTACTGAACTCGATAGAACCGCCTCGATGAGGCGTTTCAAGAGTGCCCACAATCTATATTTTGAACAGAAATAAGGAAAATACCACATTTTTGTTCATCTTAAAATTTTCATTTTTTGGCGGTTAAGTTTACAATGTATTTGTATAGGCGTGTTTTCGTAATGTATGTCTTGTTTTTGTTGGGTTTTACGGCCCTTTCAAGATTATTTCACTCATTTCGAGCCGATCGTTAACCAGAGGTTGGCGAAAACCGGAGTACCCGGAGGAAAACCACCTCGCCTACCGTTGTAGAACTTGGCTTCTCAATACCTATGTCTAAGAACAGAGAAAAGAAAATTAATGTATGCCCTCGCAAACCCCAGTTTTCTCTTTATAAAGTGGGGTTTAGAGGGGTGTCCATTTCATAGACTTGCTATCATGATGTTTGGTTAGGGAGAGAGTCTGTCAGTTTACCTAGTAAATGCTCTTTTCATGGCTTTTTCTAATACCAATAAATAAGAGTACATATACAATCATGTCTCCAGAAATTGACAACTGATACAAGGGAGAGAATTGCCATAGAAAAGCTCCACCAAAGACTGGACCGGGCTCATGTGTTGGGTTTGGCAAACTGTGTATACCCAGATCAGACGAATCAGTTTAAGTGTCAGTCCAGGACTATTTACCCAGCCCACTCCCGAAGACAATCGATCCACAAGTACTCTCAGTGCTTTGATTTTCTTTTCTAGAAAGAATCGTGTTTTTGTCATATGGACGAAATCTGCCAGCCTCTTCGTAGATATCCATATCAGTCTAGTCACGAAACGACCGACCGGTCACTCGAAAGCTAGGACTAAAAATCTAAATCATTGCCTTTTCAACCGTGTAGACAAGTACAGATACATGTATCTAGGCAAACGGTGTGGACCCAGATCAACACCGATTTGTAAGAGTTCAATTCAGAAACTCAGTGATGAAAGGGTTAACAATTTTTCAAACATAGAATGAGGCGGTTCTAACGAGTACCCACATCCTATCTCTTAGAGTAGAAACAAGAAAACAAATGTTCAGCCTTGTAAACCTCTGATCTTTGCTATTTAGTTTGATTTACAAGGATGCTCTTTTTACGGACTAGTAAACGTTATGCCGACCAGTTAATTCATAGATCAACCTTTGGGACTTTAGTTTGAAAGTGGACCTAAATGGTTTCTTACAAGCAAGCCTACAGGGCCCACGTGGAAACTTTATACAGTAGAACTTCGATGGCTCGAACACCGATGGCTCGTTTACCATGACTGAGTCGAACCCATTCTTGAGCCCCTAGCGAAATCCTCTACATAAGAAAAAGTGGGGGATAATTAAGGAGGTTTTAGTCTTTTATCTTGCAAATGTATGCTGTGTGTACTCATTAGAATCGCCTCGATGAGGCGATTCTAATGAGTACACACAGCATACATTTTCATAATAGAACACCGAAAAGATGTCTAACAGTAATTCCTTATGCCTCCTGACAGTAACCTCAGTGGCTCGAACGACCCCAGTCTCGAACAGATTTTCGAGGTCCCAAAGGTGTTCGAGCCATTGAAGTTCGACTGTACAGGCAAAGACTCTGATCAACCCACGCTGGTGCACTGGCTGGTCTGGGCATTCGCTTGTTGCAATACAGCATTTGCTGGGGCGTCCACGATGTCAGGCATTGGGTCACCCATCCTCTTGCATATACGAACCGTGGTAATTATTGCTTAACTTCGTGAATCAGCCAAACGCTCTGACCGCATTGCAAAAAGAGGCAGCTTCTACAGCAAGACTCTAAGTCGTTCCGAAGCCTCTTGACTTTGTCTTGAAGCCACAAGCTCATAACAAGGCAGACCCTTGGACGAAGCCTATGCATCACACCAAGGTTACTGTCTTTCATTCCACCGCCGCCATGCCGATTGGATGAGTAAAACAGCAGTCTGTGCGCTAACTTGGTGAAAAGGCGAACCAATCTACCCGCGGCGCCAAGAGCCGGGTCCTAGGGCAAATCTGAAGATGTGGTATATAGCCGAACTTCAATGACCCGAACACTTTTGGGACCTTATTTGTTCGAGGTAGGAGTAGTTCGAGCCGCTACCGCCGGGCCGGGAAATATAATGAAGATAAGATCTTTGTCTTCTGTACTAGTACACCACAGGTGTAATGTGTGTACTTATTAGAATCTCAGTGAGGCGATTCTACAACGTACACACAACATACCTTTTAAAGACCTCGCTAAAGCATCCTAAATTATCTCAAGCTGCACTCAGGACGGAGTTCGAATTGACCAAGGTGTGTGTATATGGGGCGCCGTTTTACTATTTGTTCCCTATTTATATATATCCATAATTATTTATGGAATTATATTGAATTAGTGATATCCATAATTCGAATTATGGATATCCATAATTATTTATGGATATCCATAATTCGAATAAATGTTATTCATAAACCGAATAAAGGATATCCATAAATCGATCTGAATAACTGATATCCCGAATTATGGATATCCATTATTCGAAAGGTCATACGGGAACGGGACCTCGGTTTGAAGACTCATCCGAATGTCGGGAGAAGCACGGGATCGAACCCACGACCACTGTTTATCAGGCGAGTAGCTTGACCACTACACCACACAGGCTCCTAAATTAACCAAGGCAAAGAGCCGTTGCATACGATTACACATACGGCCTCCGCCCATCGGGGCTTGAAGAAATAATGGGCTGCACGATGCTTCCACGCAGAGCTGAAACCGACCTGCACACGAGTACTTGTAAGCCACTTAGAGAATCTAAGCATGCCCAGACAAAGCGGTGCGAGTAGGAAACGTCTATACTTATAAACCCTATTGGTTTCTTTGGGCGACAGGGCTTGAGAAGTCATTTCATCTCAATGTCGGGTAAAAGTCCCACAGAATTCGAAGTTACGTCTCCAAAAAGACCTATACAGTGTTGACGGGGACGTTAACCCTTTTCCTGCTGAATATTCAAATATGCCACACCTACTACTGATTATCAACCAATCAGATTACTTGATGCAAATTATTGCAACAAATTCACAATCTGAATGACAAACAATGTAGATCCTGATCAGAAGCCATCTGATCTGGATCTACATTGTTTGAAAGGTAAGGCATATCCGGGCTCAGCTGGACAAGGGTTAAACCTCAAATCAAACAAACAAAACGATCACACATATGTGTGACATAGTGTATGCTTTCATTATTATGGAATAGTGTGATATGTTTCTTATCTATACCCGAAACGTAGATTATGGGTGCACATTAGAACCATGCCCCCGCCCATAGGGGCTTGAAGAAATATATGGGCTGCACGATGCTTCCACGCAGAGCTAAATCCGGCCCGCACACTAGTACTGGTAAACCGCTTAGAGGATCTAAGCCTGTCCAGGAACCGCGGTGTGAGGCTAATGCTAATAAACCCTATTGGTTTCTTTGGGCGACAGGGCTTGAGATGTCATTTCATCTCAATGTCGGGTAAAAGTTCCACAAAATTGGAAGCAATGTCTCCAAAATGACCTATACAGTGTTGACGGGGACGTTAAACCTTGGGCAAGGCACGTAATGACACTGCCCCACTCCACCCAGGTGTATATGGGTAGCAGTGGTGTAACAGCCACTGCCTCTCTCTCTCGCGCGTGAAAACACCCGGAATGAGTGTTCGAGAGCGATTCAATAAGCTTGAAGCTTCCATCGCAATCGAACTAAAATAAATTAGTATAAACTAAATCAAACAAACAAAACGATCACACATATGTGCGACATAGTGTATTATTTCATAATTATGAAAACGTGTGATATGTTTCTTATCTATACCCGAAACGTAGATTATGTGTGCTCATTAGAACCGCCTCATTGAGGTGGTTCTAACGAGTACCCACTAACTATGTCTTGGAGCAGAAATAAGGCAAATAAGTTTTATCTGTATAAAGTGGGGTTCATATGAGTGTTCATTTCATGAATATGACTGGTGTTATAATCATTACAGCATGTTTTCTTTTGAAACAGTCCACTTTCTTTCAAGCAATAATATATGCAAATTTGGGGGTAATAAATACGACTCTTACGGTACAAGAGGCACATCCTATCCCACATACAGGCTTGAGACACCTTTTAAGAGGGGCACTGTTCAAACAATGCGTATAAAACTATTAGAACTAGAATGATAAGTCAAACAAATTGAGTGCTTATTATACCCAAGGTTTTGAACCACTTCAGAGCAGTTGTCGATACTTCAGACGTTATTAAGATGACGAGATACATCTGGAATATTTTCTGCCGTTTCCAAGAACATAACGAAAACACGCCTATACAAATACATTGTAAACTTTACAGCCGGAAACACAAAACTTTTAAGATGGAAATGTGTTATATTTTTCTTATTTCTGCTCAAAGTATGGATTGGGGGCACTCGTTAGAACCGCCTCATCGAGGCGGTTCTAACGAGTACCCACAATCCACATGTATATTTTAGAGCAGAAATAAGAAAAGTAAGGTTTACCCCTGTAAACCCCAGTTTTACTATATAATTGTGGGGTTCAAGGGGGTCACAATTATAAAGGCATGTTTTCGTGATGGTGACCAGCCCTTGAGACTCACTGTCTACTTTCCCTCGGGGTTCATCTACTTTGCTTGTCATTTCTCAATGAAGTGGGTGAGTGTTTGAGTTTTACGTCCCAACAACAGCTAAGGTCATACGGAGACGGGACCTCGGTTTAAAGATATCCGAAAGTCTGGAGAAGCCCGGGATCGATCGAGCGATCCCTGGTTTACAATGAACGTTAATAAATTGCCTTCATTTATTTATTAAAACGTAGCTGCATAGCGAGAAACAAAATCGTTCATGTGTGACAGGTGGACCCCGCCCATCTGGGCTCGGAGAAATAGATTGGGCTGCAAGATGCTTCCGCGCACAGATGAAACCGACCGCACGCGAGTACTGGTAAACTGCTTGGGACTAAGCCTGCGCAGGCAAAGTGGTGCGAGTCGGACTGTCCAATGCATATAAACTCTATTGATTTCATTGGGAAGCAGGGCTTGAGATGTCAATTCATCTCCATGTCGGGTAAATGTCCCGATTGGTACAGCGTCAATTGTGAGTGAGTGTTTGAGTTTTACATCCCACCAACAGCTAAGGTCATACGGAGACGGGACCTCGGTTTAAAGACTCATCCGAAAGTCCCAGCGTCAATTATATACGAATTAGAGATGGTTTAGTGTTTTATCATGCTGTTACTGTCGTCCACCTAAAGGGGATATTGGACTGTATGTTCACCTAAAGTGGACACTTTGGTGTCTTTTAAGCCAGCATATGATATGTTTTTTTCCTTCTGTGTGATTTTCATGTCACTGACGTGAAGCCCCCGACCATAGGGGCTTGAAGAAATATATGGGCTGCATGGTGCTTCCACGCAGAGCTGAATCCGGCCCGCACACTAGTACTGGTAAACAGCTTAGAGGATCTAAGCCTGTCCAGATACCGCGGTGTGAGGCGGACTGTCCATGCTAATAAACCCTATTGGTTTCATTGGGCGACAGGGCTTGAGATGTCATTTCATTTCAATGTTGGGTAAAAGTCCCACAAAATTGGAAGCAACGTCTCCAAAATGACCTTTACAGTGTTGACGGGGGGACATTAAACCTCAAATCAAACAAACAAAACAATGTCGCTGACGTGAGCACAAAAACTTAGTTTGTTTTCCAGTCAGCGCCATGAAATAGTATAGAAACAAACATTCTGTTAGTGTTGTGTATTGTTTATTGTTAGTAATGCGCTGCTAATGTGATTCTCCTTGCGACTTGTCCTACATGTGGTCGTTAACCCTTTTTGTACCAAATGGAATCTTCCTCCTTATATATAGCAGGAGTACATTTCAAAATTTAGGGGTGTCAGGTTGTGTTTTCATCAAATTTGGAAAATGACTGAACTTTTAGCAAACAGTGGAGGCCCTGATCAGACGCCGCGTTCTGCGGAGTCTGATCTGGGCCTGCACTGTTTGCCAGGGAACCCGTTTTGGGGTTTCTGGTACTAAATGGGTTAACCTGTTGGCATGTGGGTGTACGGGACGCTGTTACCCTACATGCAACACTCATATGAATTATTACCTGTTACTTGACATATGTCACGCATGTTTGTGTGTTTGAACTGAGGTTTTACGTCCCTGTCAACACTATTTTGGTCATTTTGGAGATCTTGCTTCCAATTTTGTGGGACTTTCACCCATAAACGCTACCGCCCAAAGAAACCGCTACGGTTTAAGAAGCGGTCCGACTCGCACCACTTTTCCTGGACAGGCTTATACGTTATGGGCAGTTTACCAGACTGAGTACCCAAGTTCGGTCGGTTTCAGCTCTGTGCGGAAGCACCACGCATCCCAATCTATTTCTCCAAGCCCATTGGTCAGGGACACGAAATGCTGAACTAAAACAAGGTTTGGGTATGGATATTCTTTGAACTTCTCTGGTGTTAGGGTCTTTGGTGCTAATCCACTCTACCCCAACACAATCACGAAGAAACTCACACAAATGTTCAATTTGATATTTATTTCATATTATTTACAAATAATCATATACATATAATATACATATGTATACATAATATGGCAGATCAATGAACATCCATTGTATATACATATATTATGCAAGGACACACAGAAATAATCTACATGTAAATTTAGAAAAAAATAGGCAGGAGTTTGTTAAACAGTATACCCCAACTACACCCTTATCCTTATGACAAAAATTCCTTAAACAATGTAATTCTGACATTTTACCATTTTTTGTTATGGTCCTAAACTGCCCCACACCCCCAATGTTTTAACTTCTTGGGAAATTATGCTGGTAATACTGTTACAGACAGACAGACTGACTTTAAATGACAGATGGACCGAGATACTGATCACTTATTTATCAAAGGTGAATGAAAACCGGAGTACCTGGAGAAAAAAACACCTGACCTTCTGTTGCAGATCTCGGTGTCTCACATGTGGCCAGTGCAAGGTAGGAACCACAGTGGTAAGAGATCTAATGATTAAGAGTCAGCGCTCTTATCCACTAGGCCACTCAGGCCCGACATTTATCTTCTATTAAGTCGAGAGAACCTAAAAATAAAACAGTGATTCTCATTCCAGCATTCATGATCTAATAATTTGCTAAACGTAATTTCTCACATGCCTGAACATCTTGCAGACTCAACAATCATAGTGTTCTCCATAAGAGTCACCTTTCTTTGTTGTTCACAAATAGCTAAAACAGTTTTTTTCTTCCCTTCTGGCAAACGAATGTGTTCTATACTGGTAAAATCCTGCCCAGGGAAAGGATACGTGTGGTTAGGTAAACTGACCAGCATGATATGAGCTAAATTAATCTGACTGGGCCGTAAATTACAAATAAACAAACTTATGATGTGGCTCATATATGATATTAACAACAACTTCGTTGCAGACACCACTTAACTGCAACCCTGCAGACTCAAACATATGTCTGTGCAAATAGTGTAAATCATAATGTGCCATCTCATCAGGAACTACACTATTTGCCAAACTTCTGTCCATTTATTTGCAGTTTAACCCACTGCATGTGTGAAGCCTCTAAAGGGATACCTTGGCAAATAGTGTAGGCCCAGATCAGATGCCGCATTATCATTAGAATTTTCCATCCAAAATACAACAAGAGGGCCCAGAGGGCCCTGAATCGCTCACCTGAGAATCAGTGTCTCTAGTACATTCTTGGCCCAAGGGCTATACTAGGTGAAGCTTCATACCAAATATCAAAGACCTGAGCCTTGTGGTTTCAGAGAAGAAGATTTTTGAATATTTTCCCTATATAAGCCTATGAAAAACCAAAGGGCCCCGGGGATGGGGGCATTTTTGGCTCCAGGGCTATAATTTGACTAATCTTGGTAGAGGTCCACTAGATGAGGCTTCACACAAAATATCAAAGATCTGAGCCTTGCGGTATCAGAGAAGAAGATTTTTAAAGATATTCCCTGTATAAGCCTATGTAAAACCAAAGACGCCCGGGCCGGGGGCATTTTTGGCCCAAGGGCTATAATTTGAACAATCTTCGTAGAGGTCCACTAGGTGAAGCTTCACACCAAATATCAAAGACCTGGGCCTTGCGGTTTCAGAGAAGAAGATTTTTAAAGATTTTCCCTGTATAAGCCTATGTAAAACCAAAGGCCCCTGGGGCAGGGGCATTTTTGGCCCTAGGGCTATACTTTGAACAATCTTGGTAGAGGTCCACTAGGTGAAGCTTCACACCAAATATCAAAAACCTGGGCATTGTGGTTTTAGAGAAGAAGATTTTTATAGATTTTCCCTATATAAGCCTATGTAAACCCAAAGGCCCCCGGGGCAGGGGCATTTCTGGCCCAAGGGCCATAATTCGAACAATCTTGGTAGAGGTCCACTAGATGAAGCTTCATACCAAATATCAAAGGCCTGGGCCTTTCTGTTTCCGAGAATAAGATTTTTAAAGATTTTCCCTGTATAAGCCTATGTAAAACCAAAGGCCCCTGGGGCAGGGGCATTTTTGGCCATAGGGCTATTCTTTGAACAATCTTGGTAGAGGTCCACTAGGTGAAGCTTCACACCAAATATCAAAGACCTGGGCCTGCTGGTGTCAGAGAAGAAGATTTTTAAAGATTTTCCCTATATAAGCCTATGTAAACCCAAAGGCCCCCGGGGCGGGGGCATTATAAGCCCTAGGGCTATAATTTGAACAATCTTCCTAGAGGTCCACTAGATGAAGCTTCACACCAAATATCAATGATCTGAGCCTTGTGGTTTCAGAGAAGAAGATTTTTAGCCTATGTAAAACCAAAGGCCCCCCTCCGGGCGGGGGCATTTTTGGCCCTAGGGCTATAATTTGAACAATCTTGGTAGAGGTTCACTAGATGAAGCTTCACACCAAATATCTAAGACCTGGGCCTTGTGGTTTCAGAGAAGAAGATTTTTAAAGATTTTCCATATATAAGCCTATGTAAACCCAAAGGCCCCCTGGGCGGGGGCATTTCTGGCCCAAGGGCCATAATTTGAACAATCTTGGTAGAGGTCCACTAGATGAAGCTTCATACCAAATATCGAAGACCTGGGCCTTTCGGTTTCAGAGAAGAAGATTTTTAAAGATTTTTCCTGTATAAGCCTATGTAAAACCAAAGGCCCCCGGGGCGGAGGCATTTTTGGCCTTAGGGCTATAATTTGAACAATCTTGGTAGAGGTCCACTAGGTGAAGCTTCACACCAAATATCAAAGACCTGGGTCTGCTGGTGTCAGAGAAGAAGATTTTTAAAGATTTTCCCTATATAAGCCTATGTAAACCCATAGCCCCCCGGGGCGGGGGCATTATAAGCCCTAGGGCTATAATTTGAACAATCTTGGTAGAGGTCCACTAGGTGAAGCTTCACACCAAATATCAAAGACCTGGGCCTTGTGGTTTCAGAGAAGAAGATTTTTAAAGATTTTCCCTATATAAGCCTATGTAAACCCAAAGGCACCCGGGGCGGGGGCATTTCTGGCCCAAGGGCCATAATTTGAACAATCTTGGTAGAGGTTCACTAGGTGAAGCTTCACACCAAATATCAAAGACCTGGGCCTTGTGGTTTCAGAGAAGAAGATTTTTAAAGATTTTCCCTATATAAGCCTATGTAAACCCAAAGGCCCCCGGGGCGAGGGCATTTCTGGCCCAAGGGCCATAATTTGAACAATCTTGGTAGAGGTCCACTAGATGAAGCTTCATACCAAATATAGAAGACCTGGGCCTGTCGGTTTCAGAGAAGAAGATTTTTAAAGTTTTCATTTTAAAAATCTATTTTTAGCTCCTGTGACCTAGATGTGCAATAGACCGGAACCATTTGAATCACTTTGGACGGTGAACACCTAAGGATCATTCCTGTGAAGTTTGGTCAAAATCTGATCAGTGGTTTAGGAGGAGATGTCGTTTGAAGAAAAAATTTACGGACGCACGCACGCTTGACAGACGATGGACAAAAAGTGATCCCAAAAGCTCACCTTGTCACTACGTGACAGGTGAGCTAATAAAAATAACAAGAGGGCCCTCTCAGAGGGCCCTGGTTTGCTCACCTGATCCAATGTATAATAAGTGGGCCCCAGGTGCAGTCAATTTTGGCCCCAGGGCTATAATTTGAACAATCTTGGTAGAGGTCCACACGATGAAGCATCATATCAAATATGAAAGACCTGGGCTTTGTGGTTTCAGAGAAGAAGATTTTAAAGGTTTACCCTGCATAAAGAAGTCTATGTAAAACAAGATTTTCCCTAAATAAGTCTATGTAAAACCAAAGGGCCCCGGAGCGGGGGCCTTTTTGACCCCAGGGCTATAATTTGAACAATCTTGGTAGAGGTCCACCAGCTGAAGCTTCATAACAAATATCAAAGACCTAAGCCTTGTGGTTTCAGAGAAGAAGATTTTTAAAGATTTTCCCATTATAAGTCTCTGTAAAACCAAAGGGCCACACGGCGGGGGCATTTTTGGCCCAAGGGCTATAATTTGAAAAATCTTGGTAGAGGTCCACAAGATGAAGCTTCATAACAAATATCATGGACCTGGGCCTTGCAGTTTCAGAGAATAATTTTTAAAGATTTTCCCTATATAAGCCCATGTAAAACAAAAGAGCCCCCAGGCGGGGGCATTTTTGGCCCCAGCACTATAATTTGAACAATCTTGGTAGGGGTCCACTAGATGAAGCTTCATACCAAATATCAAAGACCTGGGCCTTGTGGTTTCAGAGAAGAAGATTTTAAAAGATTTTCCCTATATAAGCCCATGTAAAACCCAAGGGCACCGGTGCGGGGGCATTTTTAGCTCCAGCACTATAATTTGAACAATCTTGGTAGGGGTCCACTAGATGAAGCTTCATACCAAATATCAAAGACCTGGGCCTTGCGGTTTCAGAGAAGAAGATTTTTAAAGATTTTCCCTATATAAGCCTATGTGAAACTAAAGGGCCCCGGTGCAGGGGCATTTTTAGCTCCAGCACTATAATTTGAACAATCTTGGTAGGGGTCCACTAGATGAAGCTTCATACCAAATATCAAAGACCTGGGCCTTGCGGTTTCAGAGAAGAAGATTTTTAAAGATTTTCCCTTTATAAGCCCATGTAAAACCAAAGGGCCCCGGTGCGGGGGCATTTTCGGCCCCAGCACAATAATTTGAACAATCTTGGTAGGGGTCCACTAGCTGAAGCTTCATACCAAATATCAATGTCCTGGGCCTTGCGGATTCAGAGAAGAAGATTTTTTAAGTTTTCGATGAAAAAAATCTATTTTTGGCTCCTGTGACCTATATGTGCAACGGACCAGAACCATTTGAACAACTTTGAAAGGGGACCACCTAAGGATCATTCCTGTGAAGTTTGGTCAAATTCCGATCAGTGGTTTAGGAGGAGATGTTGTTTGAAGAAAAAGTTTACGGATGCACGCACGGATGCATGCACACACGCACGCACGACGGACAAAAAGTGATCCCAAAAGCTCACCTTGTCACTACGTGACAGGTGAGCTAATAAAGATAGGCCTGACACCCCTTATATGACAAATGGAATTGTCAAACATATAGCAATGGAAGAGTCCACTAGTATACAATGGGATAACAGCTAAGTTAACACTATTTAAGTCATAATACCTCACTGTTCCTTGGCAGGCTTAGACGATAATGGTTTATCAATATAGTCCACATTCTTTTACTAAATACTGATAAATCAGTCTGGAATCAGTGAAAGGGAGAGAATGCTTGCTGAAAAGAATTCATGATTAATCTATGTATTAAACTTTCTAGCCCTGTTATAACTGGAACAAACTCAGTCTCATTGCAGAAAAATTTCTCTCTCATTCATCTCCTCTGACATAACACTGAGATCAAAACTGCTTTCTGAAGTTGTCAGTCTGGCACAACCCAACAACTTCATAGATATGTTTAACTTAGCACTACAGATAAATTAATGGGAACCAGTTGTTCAAAACAATTACCTTAAAAATTCTAAAAAAAAACAAGATCTGTTTGTGAAACACAAACATGTCCCCGTTGGTCACAGTTCAAGGTCGAGGTCACTGGTCAAGATCGTTTGAGTGAGTGAGTGTTCGAGTTTTACGTCCCATCAACAGCTTAGGTCATACGGAGACGGGACCTCGGTTTAAAGACTCATCCGAAAGTCTGGAGAAGCCCAGGATCGATCCTGCGATCCCTGGTTTACATGGCGAGTAGCATAACCACTGCACCACGGAGGCTTCTCAAGATCGTTTGAGTGGGAAGCCCTTGACACAAGGAACTTACATGCTAAATATGAAGGCTCTATCTTAAACGGTTCAAAAGTTATGAAAAATAATATGTTTTTCTTTAATGTAGGTGGGATGGGGATGGGGGCAAGAGTTGTCATAAGATGCTAGACATATGAGTGGGTGGTTCCCTTTGACAATACAGAGCTCACTTGTATGTCACTATCTGGACCTCCCTAATCCCCATTCTATATAGAGAAAAGTGGGGTTTACGGGGGTATACGTTATGTTTTCTAATTTCTGCTCCAAAACATACGTGGTGGATACTCTTTAGAACCAACCACCTAAATGAGGCGGTTCTAAGAAGTACCCACAACCTACTTTCTTTGCAAGAAAAATTAAGTTACTCCACCTAACGTCAAAGAATCTACGATTGACGTCACAAAACAGCAGCTTTTTGTGTCACACTTTTCAGCCCAATGACTTGTTGCAGAATATATTATCACAGTTCTTTTCCATCCCTATATAGGCATTTGTGTTAGAAGGAGCTATTGATGCTTTAAACAACTGGCCCCAAGTTAGACTCTATCACATCTTCTCATAAGTAACTGTTTGTTTACAAGTTTTGCATGTTTTAGAGTACATATCTTCATCTTCGTCATAAGATTCAGGTCCAAACTCATGAACATGTTCCTTTTTTTCTTTCTTTGTAAGGCTACTTCTGACTGCTAGTCGTAGTTCTGTAATGAAACAAACTTTGGGCACTCTATCACAACTTCTCATAAGTGACTGTATGGTTACAAGTTTTTGCATGTTTCAGACTACAGAACTACGACTAGCAGTCAGAAGTAGCCTTACAAAGGCTACTTCTGACTGCTAGTCGTAGTGCTGTAATGATACAATAGTTGGGACATAGTGTTAGCAGATCTGTGGTATGTAATGCAAACATAAGTAAAACAAACTTTTCACAGAGAAAGGGGAACAGACATGTACACACATTGCATCATCACTCTGTCCTACAATATGCAAGAGCTTATCGATACTATTTTTCTTGGCTTTAGAAGCGGTTCAAGAAGTGGTATTTTTGTTTGTATTGGAGTTCAAGGGCCCAGTCAACATTATTGTAGGTCATTTTTGAGCCGGTCAGTTTACTTATCCACACTTTTTCTGGGCAGGCTGATACGTAAGCCGTTAACCAGTGCAGTGCACATTCTTTTGCCAGAAACTGTCAACTACCCTTCTTGAATCAGTGGAAGGGAGAGATTGACCGTAGAAAAGATTTCTTGATCAATCTCCACAAAAAGATGTTGCCGACCCCAGCAGGTATCGAACCCGCATCTTCCTGTTCACCAGTCAGACATGCATCTGACTCAGCTACCAAGGCCTGCTAAGAATTGGTATTTGCTAGAGGTAATACAGTGGAACTTCTATGGCTCCAACACCCATGGCTCCTTTACCATGGCTGAGTCATACCTGTTTTTGAGTCCCTCCTGGAGAATTCCTCTACATAAGAAGTAACGTGGGATATTTAGGGAAACTTTCCGCTTTTATTGTCCAAATGTGTGTTGTTTGGACTCATTAGAATCGCCTCGATGAGGCGATTCTAATGAGTGCACATAACATGCATTTTTATTGTGGAAAACCAAAAAGATGTCCCAAAATTAACCCCATTATGCCTCCTGGCAGTAACCCTCAGTGGCTCGAACTACCCCTGTCTTGAACAGATTTTTATGGTCCCAAATGTGTTCGAGCCGTTAAAGTTCGACTCTATGGTAAAACTTTGATGGCTAAAACAGGGATGGCTTGTTTTCTATGGTGTTTCAAACGTGTTCTTGAGCCCCATGGTTTTTTCATAACTCCACATGCACATATGTTTGTGACAATTTAAGGAGATTTTTCTTAATTTATCTTGTTCATCACAATAACAAGTCTGTGAAACGAAGACTCCCCTAAACCCCAGTTTATATAGAGAAGTGGAGTTGATGGGGGTGTACATTATCTGCCTTACTTTTGCTCAAAAATATAGATTGTGGGTACTCGTTAGAACTGCCTCATTGAGGCAGTTCTTACGAGCACCCACAATCTATCTTTAAAGCAGAAATAAAATAGATGTTATCATTTTTTACCTGATATTTGTCATTTCTGACACCATGCTGGACGCAATTATATCTCACGGACATGTTTTCCTAATTTCCTAATAAAGTATTTTGTGTGTTCTTGACGAGGCATTTACAATGAGTAAACACAACATACCTTTAACTTAACTTATAGAATATCAGAAATGTTTCCTCATCATCATGTGAACACGTCCGTGAAATGAACACCCCACTAAACCCCACTTTATATAGGGAAAACTGGGGTTTACTGGGGTATATTTTATTTTTGTTATTTTTGCTCCAAGACATAGGTTGTCGGTACTCGTTAGAACCGCCTCAATGAGGCGGTCCTAATGAGCACCCACAACCTATGTTTGAAGCAAAAATAACAAAAATATGACAGATTTTCATCAGAAAAGTAGCCATTTTGGAGATGTGAAAAAATGCACTATGCCGCACAGGTGAGTTTTCGTAATGATTACGCCTCCTCATGACTGGGCATCATTATTATTAACCCTCAATGGCTCAATCTAACCCTGTCTAGAAAATATTTTCATTAGTCTCAAAGGTGTTCAAGCAAGCTTTTTATTTTTGCTTCAAACAAACTTTTTTCATTACAGAAACACGCCTATACAAATACATTGTAACTTTTACCGCCGAAAAAGCAAAAATTTTAAGATGAAAAACTGTGATATTTTTCTTATTTCTGCTCAAAATATAGATTGTGGGTGCACGTTAAAACCAAGTCATCGAGACGGTTCTAATGAGTACCCACAATTTATATTTTAGAGCAGAAGTAAGAAAAAATAAGGTTTACCCCTGTAAACCTCAGTTTTTACTAAATGAAAGTGGGTTCGCGGGGGTCAGAATTATATAGGTGTGTTTTCATGATGACTACTTGCTATGAAGGAGGCCATTCTAACAGGTAACCTCAGTCTATGTGTTAGAACAGGAAAAAGGAAGTCCAATGTAATCTATACCACTAAAAACTCAACATTTCTTTGAGCTTCGAGTCCCAAGGGTTTTAGTAATAGTATTTTCCAAAATTTTGAGAGTAAAATTTAGAAGAAGAAAAAGCATGTAAAAATGTTATGGTTCATATTTTTAATATAATATTTGAATTATCTACAATATACAAAGACAAAATGAACTAAAACAACTAATTTATGCTCAGAGCTATGCAAAGTCCATTGATTTACACCTGTTTATTTGGAAAATGGCTAATCTTTTAGCACACAACATAGGCCCTGATCAGATGCCTTGTTCTGTGGCATCTGACCTGGACCTGAACTGTTTACCAGAATCCCGCTTTGGGTTTTCCAGTACAAAATAGGTTAAGGATTTCAAGATACCTTTTACTTTTTTATCAAACTTTTTCTGTTTGGCTTTGTCCCTATTTTCTGCCTTTTTCTCCTTAGCATCTTCCAGCCCTTCTTCACTGCCCCATACATCTAAGGATCTTTGTTTCACCTAATAAATACATGAAACAAATACACTGTGACAGGTTTTTTTGTTTTGATTTGAGGTTAAACATCCCCGTCACTACTGTATAGGTCATTTTGGAGACGTTGCTTCCAATTTTATAAGACTTTTACCCGACATTGAGATGAAACACAATAACAGACCTGAATGAAATAATCATTGCTTCACTGTGACAAATCCTTGAAAAACCAGCTTTATACAGAGAAAACGGGGTTGTAGGGGTATACATTATGTTGATATCTGCTTCCTCACATAGGTTGTGTGTACACTTTAGAATCGCCTTATGTAGGCATTTCTTATGAGAACCTACCACCTATGCACACATAGGTTGTGATTTTTCGACCCCAGTTTTCTCGATAGACAATGGGGTTTGGGGAGGTTTTCATTTAACAGACTTGTTGATTGTGGATGGCCCCATTAGGCAGTTAGTGTCCATCAATGATTCCCAGTTTGGTTTCGACCCAGGAAGAGGCACAACAGAAGCAATTTTTGTTGTACGGCAGCTGCAAGAGAATTATCTGGCGGCCAACATGAGACTCTATATGGCCTTTGTAGACCTGGAGAAGGCATTTGATCGAGTGCCTCAGAAAGTCATCTGGCTGGCACTAAGAAAACTTGGGGAGGACGAGTTGATTGTGGGACTGGTCCAAGGGATGTATGCTAATGCTCGGAGCCGTGTCCATGTTGGTGATGGTTACAGTGAAGAATTCGATGTGAGGGTGGGTGTTCATCAAGGCTCTAGCTGAATCCCTTGAGGAATGTGTCAGGAGGCTCTTAACCTGGTAAGATGCAATGGAGGCAAAAGGGCTGAGGGTGAATGCAGGAAAGACAAAGATCATGATCTGTGGTACAGGTCTGGACCTCCTGCAGAGTACAGGCCAGTTCCCATGTGCTGTATGTCGCACTGGAGTGAGCAGTAACAGTATCTTTTGTAATTGCTGCAAGTTCTGGGTGCACAAGAAATGCAGTGGGCTGAAGCGCTTGATAGAGGACCCTGATTACAGGTGTAATCTGGTGCCAAGGAACTGCACGCCCCTTAGATGGCAGACCACAGAGGGAAGCCCAAGTCGGATGCGACAAGCTGGAGGTTCTAGCTTCCTTTTGCTACCTAGGTGATATGCTCTCAGCAGCGGGTGGTTGCAACCTTTCAACCACGTCACGTGTGAAAACAGCCTGAAAGAAATTCAAGGAGTTGCTAACAGTTCTCTTTTCCCGCCGCCTCATGTTCAAGACACGTGGCCATGTGTACAGCTCTTGCGTGCGGAGCGCAATGCTCCATGCCAGTGAGACATGACCATTGACAAAGCCAAACCTCCAACGTCTTCAGTGGAAAGACAGGGAAATGAGCAGACAGATCTGCAATGTCAAGCCATAGGACGCTGTCTCAATCAGGTCCAGTGAGTTACTTGAGCGTCTTGGCATTGAGGACCTGGACCTCATCCTGAAAGAGAGAAGGCTCAGCTGGTATGGACATGTGGAATGCTCATACGATGCAGTCAAGACTGCCTGTGACATACAGGTAGGTGGAAAGCAGGGGCCTGGAAGACCCAAAATGACCTGGAAGCAGCTGACAGAAAGAGATTCCAGAGAATGGAAGCTCTCTGCTATCGATCCTCATGATAGACAAGCCTGGAGATCTTCTGTAAGATCTACCATGCGTGCAGCAAGCCAGCTACCTGGAAGGGGGCCCACTTATGTGGACTTTGCCCCTGTACCTGCACGTTAATCAAACATCCGTTGATGATGATGATGTTCGAATGATGAGAATGAGTTTGAAACAGCAATGATAAACGATCAATTAGTGTTCAAGCCAACAAAGGTATACTGTATATTTGAGAAAACCATGGCTTGTCTTCACACATAAAGTGTAGCTTTTTAACCTTAATCACAAGCCAGGCTCTAAACAGAACCACTTTGGTGGAATTCTAATAATCTCCAGACAAACCTCAATACTCTTAGAAAAACCTTTCATTCTTGAATAGGTCTAGTCATCAACATGTTAACATGGCTCTAGAAAAAAAAACTTGCAAAGGCCACATCATCACACAACCCACATTTAATTTGTTTTTATCAATAATTTGATCCCCGAAACACCCCTACCCCCTGCTTTTATATAGTCAAAGTGAGGTTTACAGGAATATATATTTTTTCTTAATTCTGAAAACATATATTGTGGGTACTTATAAGAGACCCAACCACCCCACGCCCTGGCACCCCCCGTCCCCCCATATTTATTGCATGTATTGGGACGGACAGGCCTGAGCAAACAGTGTAGACCCAGATGTGACATCACAGAATGTGGTGCCTCATCAGGGTCTACAGTGTTTGACGCTCATTCAGCTATTTTTAGGCACAAAATAAGGTTGAACTTATTCACATTTTAGGATAAGTATGGTAAGGCATAAATATGGTATTGACTAACATTCTTATTTAATTTCTAGACACCATTTGTGGGTGTTCAAAAGAACCACATCTGTAAAGCCCTTGTTCGGAATAAGTGTGGCAACTGGAAGCACAGAAATAAGTATCCTTCTCATTGACTATTCCAAGGCAGTTCTTCTGTCATAGTTTATTTTTAGTTATGGTTTGACTTTGAGTTTGTGTATCGCTTATATCTTTTTTTGTTTGGATAGCCAATTGGCCATTTTTATGGGAAAGTAACTGCCCTTTTGGCTTTCTGCTATTGATGTTTCCATTGTTTCCATTTGGATCTAGTTATTTCATGTTTGTGTTTCTTTCCCTTTGGTGTCCCTTAGGGTTTGTTTGTTTGTTTGTTTGAATTGAGGTTTAACATCCCCGTCAACACTGTATAGGTCATTTTGGAGATGTTGCTTCCAATTTTGTGGGAAAGTGACTCTGATGGGGGCTGTGGGTTAATTGTATCGATTTAAGTGGGTGTTTATTACACAAGACTTGTAAACATGATAAATTGGTCTGCTCAGGTACACAAACTAGCAAGAGTTCTGAAAGTTTAGATACCATATTTACCCTAAATATTCGGACACCTCAACTCCATACCAGACTTGGTCTAAAATTTGAACAAGTACAATTTACTACTCAATGTTGTGTCTTAATGTGGAGTGCTGTGGTGCAGAAAAGCATCGGATTTGAGATCGAGATGTTACCGGTTCGATCCCAGCAAGCACCAAGTGTTGTTTCCATGAGCAAGAAACTTTATCCACATTGTTTAGTACTTAGTTCCCAGGAAAAGCGGGCCACATGGAAGATTAGTACTAGTACTGAATGTGTTACCCTCTATAAATAAGATTTATCATTATTATGATTATTTTATTATAAAGACAGCTGAATGAGTGGCAAACAGTGTAACCCTGATAAGACTCCACATCTCATGTGGGTTTACTCTGCTCAGGCATACCTGTCCAATTACATAGAATAAATACGGTCGTGGTATTGTACTATCAAAGCAGTGAACACACAAGTGCTGATCAGACTGAGAAAATGCCCCGGGGGCTCACATGAGTGTTTTCTTGTAATGGTCAAGTACCATGTTACCAAGACTGCGTTTTTTTGTTTGATTTGAGGTTTAACGTCCCCGTCAAGGCTGTAAAGGTCATTTTGGAGACACTGCTCCCACTTTTGTGGGACTTTTACCCACATTGAGATGAAATGACATCTCAAGCCCTGTCGCCCAATGAAACCAATAGGGTTTATTAGCATGGACGGTCCGCCTCGCACCGCAGTTCCTGGACATGCTTAGATCCTCTAAGCGGTTTACCAGTACTAGTGTGCGGGCCGGATTCAGCTCTGCGTGGAAGCATCGTGCAGCCCATATATTTCTTCAAGCCCCTATGGTGCGTAATGAACCCCACATCTGTGTAATGAACACCATTCTAAACCCCAATTTATATTGAGAAAACTGGGGTTCACAGGGATATTCAATATTTTTCATGTTTCTGCTACAATACATAGGTTGTGGATAATAGTCTGAGCTGAGGTGGTTCCAACGAGCACCCACATCCTATGTTTGGAGTATGAATAAGATAAATTTTATAAATTTCCATCAGAAAAATAACCCTTGCAGATATTTGATGTTTGAAAGAATGCACTTTCCTAATGGGAACAAACATTTATAACCCACCTGTATTTCTAAATATAATTTCATATCACCCCAGCTCTGATGGTGTGGGTTTTTCCTGACGATGAATTTAAGTGGTGGTTCCCTCTTGTCAAAGTCAGCATCCTTTAATAAATACCTAGCTTTGGCCTCTGTTTTTGTGATAAGTTTATATTTCTCTTCTTTTTCCCTGAAAAGAAAAACCATAAAATTATTAAACTGCATGATATCCTGCCACTGCAGACAGAAAATATGTAAATATGAAAATATGTAATTTTGGATGACATCACGTGAACTAGTCCATGAAATGAAGACCCCCTAAACCCCACTTTATATAGAGAAAACTGGGGTTTACGGGGGTAAACATTAATTTTCTTATTTCTGCTCCAAGACATAGGTTGTGGGTACTCGTTAGAACCGCCTCAGTGAGGCGGTTCTAACGAGCACCCTCAACAAATGTTTTGAACATTTATAACAAAAATATCAAGGATTTTCACCAGAAAAGTAGCTATTTTGGAGATGTGAAAAATGCACTATGTTGCACGGGTGTGTTATCGTAATGGATTCTAGAGCAGACAAACATAGAAACGGGACAGCAAAAATCCAAAATCCTTTAAACAATCTGTGACAATAACCATCTATAATACATGTGTTTCCTGGTATTCAAACTAGAACATTCCCATTGGTGCATAAACCACAGGGAAACAAGGCAATGCAAGCCCCTTGGAGCCAAGTGTCCAAAACTAACAATGTAACTAGTTAATGTAATGTTAAAACTTTGAATAGTTCTTAATAATGACAAATATGCTAACAATTTTGCAGGAAAAATATGAGTAGTTTTTGCATGTGCTGAAAAATGAGTAGCTTTTTTGAGTTTTGGATATTGTACTTGCTAGAACAGTTAACAATTTGACTATTAACAAGCTTGTTAAGCTAATGATGCTTTGAACAACTGATCTCAAATGATATTTTGTGATCAATGGTTGAAATTAAGTGACAGAACTAATTACTGGATATCTAACCTTTGTCTTGCTGAATAAATTAATTTTGCTACATCCATTGCTGTCTATCAACCAATCAAATTACTTGATATATGTATTCATTTAAATTTGAAAACTGAATGACAAACAGTGTAGATTCTGATCATCATAAGCCATTTAATCTAGATCCACACTGTTTGCAAGGCATTATGATAACACATCTCCAAAATGCTAACTTTTCTGAAGAAAATCTGTGGTATTTTTCTTATTTATACTGCAAACATAGGCTGTGGGTGCTCGTTAGAACCCCCTCATTGAGGCGGTTCTAACGAGTACCCACAACCTATGTCTTGGAGCAGAAATAAGACAAGAGGCCCATGGGCCACTATGCTCACCAGAGCTCAGGTGGGCACTGCCAAATTGCAGCCATGTATTTTAACATGATATCATTTTAATCTGCCAAATAAACCCCCCTATCCAAATGAGCATCCATGTGGACTCAGTATATGAAACATTAAGCCTTTTATGAAGTAGAGTGGGTGGGGCATGGACCCAATGGAGCCCTGGTTGGTATCACTAAATGGGTCTTATCACAAGAACAAGAATATATATGGTTTAGCAGTGGGGATCTGCATGGCTGGAGATATAAGTGGAGGGGTTGGAGCATGCCCTGTCGTTCCAAGGAAAGCCCAAGATTGTTGTCCCCAAATGTGTCTCATCATAAGGACCAAGTATATATATGGTTAAGGGGTGGGAATCTGAACGGTTTCCAAGATATCCTTTCATGAAGTGGAAAGGAGAGGACTGGCCCCTGCGGACACCCCTACAGTAGGTGTGCTAATAATAAGGAACAAGAACATATATGAATATGGAGTGGGGATTTGAATGGTTTCTGAAATATATGGCCTTTTATGAAGTGGAAGGGCGGGGCACATTGCCTCAGCACAAAGAGACCCCCAAGTTGGTGTGACTGAATGAGTCTTATCATAAGGAACAAGAATATATATGGTTTAGGGGTGTGGATCTGAACTATTTCTGAGATATGTGGCTTTTAATGAAGTCAAGCGGTGGAGCAAGGCCCGGGCATGCCCCGGGGACTCACAAGCTGGTGTCAATGAATGTGCCTTATCATAAGGAAGATGAATATATATGGTTTAGGGGTGAAGCTCTGAACAGTTTCTGAGATATAAGCCCTTTTGTGAAGTGGAGGGGTGGGGCAAGGCCCAGGGAGACCCCCAGGTTGGTGTCAATGAAAGTGTCTTATCATAAGGTACAAGAATATATATGGTTTAGGGGTGGGGATCTGTAAGGTTTCCGAGATATTGTGATATTATGAAATGGAGGGTGTGGGGCATGGCCCCAGCACATCCCTGGGGACCCCCAGGTTGGTGTCACTGAATGTGTCTCATCATAATGAACAAGAACATATATGGTTTAGGGGTGGGGATCTGAACAGTTTCTGAGATATATGGCCTTTTGTGAAGTGAAGGGGTGGGGCATGGTCCGGCGCACCCCGGAAGACCCCAATTTGGGGTCAATGAATGTGTCTTATCATAAGGAGCAAGAATATATATGGTTTAGGGGTGGGGATCTGTAAGGTTTCCTAGATATTGGGCCTTTTATGAAATGGAGGGGCGGGACATGGCCCCGGCGCATCCCGGGGGACCCCCAGTTTGATGTCACTGAATGCGTCTTATCATAAGGAACAAGAGTATATAGGGTTCAGGGTTGGGGATCTGAATGGTTTCCGAGATATTGGGTCTTTTATGAAGTGGAGGGGGTGGGGCATGGCCTCGGCACATCCCGGAGGACCTCCAGGTTGGTGTCACTGAATGCGTCTTATCAATAGGAACAAGAATATATATGGTTAAGGGGTGGGGATCTGTAAGGTTTCTGAGATATAAGGCATTTTATGAAGTACTGGGGGCGGGGCATGGTCCCGGCACAACCTACTGGACCCCCAGTTTGACATAAAAGCATATGGCTGAGAGAAGTTTACTAAAGGAACATTTCTATGAAAGTTTTGTCAAAATATCTGCAAAGGCTTTGTAGTAAATGCCATTTTTCAATTTTCCCCATTATAAGTCTATGGAAAATCTAAGTTGCCATAGCAACCAAACTAAAGAGCCGAATTTCATAAAAAACACAAAACCTGTAAAGGCAAATATGGTGAATATTTCCATCAACTCTCAGCCTCATAGAGCATACGGTTTCTGAGGAGATGATTTTTTAAGTATTTTTTTTTTCTATTTTTTCATTTTGGTTTCCATGGCAACCAATAAAATTGAGCAGTAGGCCTAAAATCATATAGCAGATGCTAGATTGCTTAAGGAACATTTCTATGAAGTTTTATCCCTATATCTGCAAAGGCTTGGCAGTTAATGTGATTTTTTAATTTTCCCCATTGTAAGTCTATGGGAGCTCTAAGTTGCTATAGCAACCAAACTGAAAAGCCGATTTTCATAAAAAACACAAACTTTTAATCCCCCAACCCAAGCATGCTACAGATAAAATTTGGGCCCAATCGACCCAGTGGTTTCAGAGGAGATGTCGTTTGAAAGTGTTGACGACGCAGACGACGACGACGCAGACGACGGACAACTGCCTATCCTATAAGCTCCCCCAGAGCCTTTGGCTCTGGTGAGCTAAAAAACTAGAGCTGCCGCCTAACGGGCGCCAATTATACCCCCGCTACCGACAAATTTTTACAAGTATTTGACCTTGAGGAAGGTCAACGTAAAGGTCAAGGTCAGGTTTGTGTATATCAATCTTAAGTACTAGTGGCAAGGTGTGTGGTGTGTGAATATTATAGAAATCGGTCAAAGAATAAGGAAGTTATGAGCAATGTTAAAGTTTTTTGTAATGGACCGACGACAGACGATTTGTAACGGACCGACGACAGACAACGAGCTGACTCCTATATACCCCCTTCAAACTTCGTTTGCGGGGGTATAATAATGTATAACCTCATAAACCCGGGTTTTCTCTATATAAAGTGGGGATTAAGGGGTGTTCATTTCATGGACTTGTTAACATGATGGATAGTGACTATTGACTGTATGGGGTTAAGTAACATGCCAACACTTGTGGATCATTTTGTGTCATCCAAAGATAGGGGTTATATGATTCAGCATGGCAAGGATAAACAGAAGTGTTTGTTTTGTTTGATTTGAGGTTTAACGTCCCCGTCAACACTGTAAAGGTCATTTTGGAGACGTTGCTTCCAATTTTGTGGGACTTTTACCCGACATTGAGATGAAATGACATCTCAAGCCCTGTCGCCCAATGACACCAATAGGGTTTATTAGCATGGACGGTCTGCCTCCCACCGAGGTTCCTGGACAGGCTTAGATCCTCTAAGCGGTTTACCAGTACACGTGTGCGGGCTTGAATTCAGCTCTGTGTGGAAGCATCATGCAGCCCATATATTTCTTCAAGCCCCTATGACGTTTGTCTAAGTGTATATGCAGCCAAACCTCATTATAACACTATTGCTTGTGTACAAACCAGTAACTGTGTTTGTTAAACAAACCTTGTTGCCATAAAAATCCTAAAAATTTGGACACCTTAAGGATTTACTGTAATTCTAAATTTTTGTCAAATTTGTTTCACAATATAGCAAGGAGTCCAAAAGGTGCAGACAGAATGGCAAATAGTGTAGTCCCTGATAAGAATGCTCCTTCAGGACCAGTCTGATCTGTGTCTGCACTATTTGCATTGGCCAATCTCTCCCAATTCTTAGGAGCATTATGGTATATCCAAAGCAAATTATAGATTTTACAGAAAATGACCATTTATCTGTTAAATAACCTACACATTTTTGAAAAGTAGAAGTAAAACAAAGATCAGGAATTGATACAATTAACTTACTCCATCCATAAAAGACACCAAAGGGAAAGAAATACAAACATTAAGCGACCAGACCATAATGGAAACCTAAACAAAGGAAGGCCATAAGGACAGTTACTTTCCCACAAAATGGCCATATGGCCATCCAAAACCAAACGACACAAGTGATACACACAGTAAGTAACAAACAACAACATAAATAAATCGCCACAGAAGAGCCGCCTTGGAACGGTCAGTGGAAGATTTCCACTGGGGGGCTTAAATCGATTTTACGTGGCCACAATCCTCGCCCTTACTTCCGTCGCGATTTAGACAAATAATTTGTTCAGTCCACATGAAGGCCTCCTAACTCATCAGTGCAACATCTCCGTGAACACAAAAATCAAAGAACCACAGAGGTGAGACAACGGTGAGGACTCGACAGCAAGAAACCACTGAAATGCTGGAGCAAAAGAAAACCAACAGTTAGACTCCGATGAGCCCGACCAGAGACAGAGAAGTCAATCTTAAACAGTGCTAGTTCCCAATCTGTATCATAATAAACAATGTTATAATAAACAGTGTTATAATAAACAGTGTTATAATAAACAGTGTTAATATAAACAGTGTGATAATTAACAGTGTTATAAAGAGATTAAAGTGAATTTATGAAGGACAGAAAGCTGTGAATCTATTTACTTGCACTGATCACAGATGAGTTCATCAAACTTGTTGTATAGAAAACTTTCCATAAACTCTTTATCACATTCTGTACATAGTAGATTGTCTACTTCTACCACAGGCCCTGTAATGGTTAACAAGAACAAAATGTCAAACAGCTATTCACCATGTTAATTCTTATCCTGCTGTTCACGACAACCCTTTTCTTTGTAAACAGTGTAGATCCAGATCAGATGACTTCAGATGAAGCCATCTGATCAGGATCTACACTGTTTGATGTTCAATTTATGGATTAGTAGGAATAAGTTACATCAAGTAATCTGATTGGTTCTAAGTCAGAAATAAGTGTGGCTAAACTGAATATTCAGCAAGAGAAGGGTTAACATGTGCATGCTCTGAACTATAAAACAACATATATATTGAGAAAACTAAGGTTTACAGCGGTTAACATTATTTTCGTATTTATACTCCAAGACATAGGTTGTGGTACTCGTCAGAACTGCCTTAATGATGCTTTCAATGTCAGTACATACATGTATAGCCTAGTTTTGGGACATTAATCAGACAATTTTCATCATAAAATTAACTGTTTTTGAGATCTGAAAGAATGCACTGCAGAATGCCATATGTCTTACGACATGAAAATTAAAACAAAGGAAATCTGCTGTAAAAACAAATCCCCAGAATGCCGATCATTTCTCAATCATTGGCCACTTGTATAAACCGATGGAGCATCATGATAACACACCCATGTGACACAGTTCATTCTTTTCTATCTACAAAATAGTTACTTTTTTTAGGAAATTTTGTGATATTTTTCTTATTATTTATACACAATAACTATTAAATACATCAAACATAGGTTGTGGGTGTTCATTAGAACCGCCTCAATTAGGCAGTTCTAATGAGTACCCACAATAGGTTGTGGATGAGGCAGTTTTAACGAGTATCCACAACCTATGTCTTGGAGAAGAAATAAAAAAAATGATGCATACCCCTGTAAACCCTATTTTTTTAAATAGTTTGATCATTTTCACTGATGGATGTTTGATTGACCATTTGTGTAAGCTGATGACTGTCTGCATAAGTTCAGCCATGTCCAACCGCATTATGTTAACAATACCCCGTAATAAATAACTTTGTATATCCAACTTTAAATAGGGAAATGTGGAGTATACAAGGGTATATTATTATTATTATTTTTTTTAACAAAGATCGTTGGTACTTGCTAGAACTGCTTCAAACTGAAATGTGACAGGCTCACAAAATTTAATGTAGGGACAACGCAACAAACAATAATGTGACCCCAAAAAATGTAAGAGGGCATAACTACCTTCAGGATGAACAATGCGTGTTTCTGTCTTCTCTGATTCCCCTGCCTCTTCAATGTAGAAACCTGCTCCTGTGTCTATCTCTCGTGTGGGACCTTTAACACGATTCCTGCAAAAGGGGTACAGTTAACCCTGTGTATTTACATTCTCAGTGCCTTAATAGACTAGAGAAAGTGCCCAGTGGGGCACATATACCCCCGGTCAGTACCATCCCCTTTTAGTGGAAATGATAATTTGTCTGTAGCATTGAACCTTTCCATATAACCATTTAGTCCACTGAGAATAACTATTGCATTTCAACAACAAGGAGTATAATGAAAGCAGTTAACACAGAACTTGGACGTAATCAAAATGCCTAAGTCTTAATTACTGACCCCTATCCCAACCCTGTGGAATGACCCAGGAGCTTAGATATTCCATATGAAAGTTAATACTAATGCTATATTCTGTACCATGTATGAAGAGAATCTAACATGAGGTTACAGAGATATGAGCAATCAAAAAGAATTAACACAAAACTTTGACATAAAAATTGACAAACGGACAGACAGCCTTCCTCGGGGGCTTGACCAAGGGGCTTAGATATTCCATATGAAAGGTAATACTATAGAGATATCTTTCACCAAATATGAAGAGAATCTAACATGTGGTTACAGAGATATAAGCAATCAAAAAGGTTTAACACAAAACTTTGATGTCAAAGTTTACAAACGGGCGGACAGCCACTCACCCAGGGGATTGACTCAGGGGCTTAGATATTCTATATGGAAGGTAATGCTATAGAGATATTAAGAGAATCTAACATGTTGTTACAGAGATATGAGCAATCCAAAAGGTTTAACACAAAACACTGACGTAAATGTTGATGAAGGGACTGTCAGACTGACGGATGGACAGCCCACCTAGGGGCTTGAACCCCGAGCTTAGATATTCCAAATGAAAGGTAATGCTATAGAGATATCCTTTAACATATATGAAGAGAATCCAACACGTGGTGACAGAGATATGAGCAATGAAAAAGGTTTAACACAAAACTTTGACGTAAAAGTTGACAAACGGACGGACAGCCCAACTAGGGGCTTGACCCAGGGGCTTAGATATTCCACATGAAAGGTAATGCTATAGAGATATCCTTTGCCAAACATGAAGAGAATCTAATATGTGGTTACATAGATATCAGCAATGAAAAAAGGTTTAACACAAAACTTTGACGTAAAAGTAGATGAACAGACAGACAGACAGCCCACCCAGGGGCTTGACCCGGGGGCTTAGATATTCCACATGAAAGGTAATGCTATAGAGATATCCTTTACCAAACATGAAGAGAATCTAACATGTTATTACAGAGATATCAGCAATGAAAAAGGTTTAACACAAAACTTTGACGTAAAAGTAGATGAACAGACAGACGGACAGACAGACAGACCACCCAGGGGCTTGACCTACGGGCTTAGATATTCCATATGAAAGGTAATGGTATAGAGATATCCTTTACCAAATATGAAGAGCATTTAACATATGGTTACAGAGATACGAGCTATCAAAAAGGTTTAACGCAAAATTTTGACGTAAAGGTTGACGAACGGCGGAAGTACGAACGAACGAACTAATGAACTAACGAACAAACCAACTAAGGGACGGAAAGACGAAAACTATATACCCCCTGACATACTTCGTATGCCGGGGGGTATAAAAACCTCTATAGTAGACTACTGGGATGTTGTTTATACCCCCAATGAATACAGTGATTCACGCAACGTCACTAGATGATTAAGTGACATAAAAAAATAAATCACTGTTCTCTCCATAATGACATGAGATGACGTCGTTGTGACATCCCCAATTAGTAGGAAAACTGTGTACAAATGTTTTCTTGCTGCAATTTTAGCCCTAAAAACATAAGTTTGGATGGAAAATAATATAAATATAAGTAATAAAGATAATTTATTTAAGGTGGCCGACCTTAATTTCGGTTGCGCAACGTTCTGCGCATTGCCGTCAATCGGCACTGTAACGACATTCACTTTTTAAGTGGTATTTAGCCCGGTGTCTCAAGCTATCGAGGCAGTAAACATTTTACAGACGACTGCAATTAAACAACTAATATTACCTGATATTTTTACACCTTTAATTCTTCCTTTGCATTCCGTCATTAAACATCAAAGGTTGAATATTTGTATTGTTTTTGTGCTTGACCACAATTCAAAATTCAATCCAGCCATGTTGTTGCGTCATCACTCAAGGGAGAGCACCATGGTATCGAGGTATGTAGGAATGGCGAAAAAATGAGAAGCCAGTACTGTCAAAAGTCTTGTCATTTCACAGTTTTGAAAGTTAGACAAATGGGGAATTACTGAAGTTAGTTTAAAACAATATATTCATTTTGATTAAATTTTGAACCGAACTAAACCTTAACTATAACTTATTTACAGTTTCATTTTCATCTGGACTGATTAAACCATAGGGGAAGGGCAGTGCGGGCACCTAAAGACACTGTCCCTTCTTAGAACTCTTACTGTTGTACATGTCTTCAGATGTGTCCAGTGCGGACAAAAGTCACACTTTCCCCAATTAACAAATGAAATGTAATCTGAGCCTCGCATTTCATCAGGTTCCCATTTCTTGCAAACACAGCATTTCTCTTCTTCCCCTATGTCATCATCAGCTAAACTTCCTTCACTTTCCTCTGACAATAACTCGAGTGCTTTCCCCTTTTTATTGATCCCTGACGTACTTGGTTGTGGCTGTGTATTATCTCGCTCTGATTTACTGATATTAGAAGTTATTTTACTTTTAGGCTTTGGTTTAGTGTCATCAGCAATCGCACGTACAGATTTCACCTTTTCTGGCATGATTTTGATTTTTTTAGCAGAAGATTGAATGACCTCAATATTTGATTTCTTCAACAGATTCCCTGATAAAAATGGCGGAATAAATTTCCTCTTTGGTTTTTTGACAACAGCCTTGGTAATAGTTCTAGACGTGAAGAAGTCAGCAGTAGATGAACTACTTTCTTTCTCTGTTGTAGTAATTTGCTTTTCATTTTCTGGGTCCTTTGTTGGGGTTCTGGCCTGAGTAGAGTTTCTAGCAAGAGTTTCACTTGACTCCTCATCTGGTGGACTCTGTTCTTGGTGATATATTACTGATGGAGCCACTTGAGACTCAGTTATAACTTTATTATTAAAAGGATAGATGCCTGTTTTACGAAAAGCTGAAATCAGGTTCTCTGCAGATAAAGCTCTAAGGTATGGTTTTGATGTTAATTGGGCTACCTCATACTTCGTTATACTTAGACCTGGGTTTCTCTTCATGTATGCCTGGCACTCAGTGTTATACATGGACTTAAATGGGCCGAAAACAGCTACATCCAATGGCTGAGTAACATGGCTAGTATGAGGCGGTAGAACGAACAATACAACATTATGCTTTTTAGCCCATTCTGTTAACGTCAAGGATATGTGGGACTTGTGGCCATCGTACAGTATTAATGTAGGGGCAGCAGACTTTTCCTTCGACAAATTCACAAACTTGGCAAAATGTTTGGTAATGTAGTTGTGAAAAACACCTGCATTTGACCAACCCGTTTTCGACATTTCCCCATCTGAGCCAGGACAAGCATCCTTTAGGAAGTCATCATTCCACCTGCAACCTGGAAACACATAATATGGTGGAATAGAATTGCCCAAAGCATTGCCAGCAGCAATAATAGTAACTGTAGATCCTCTTGATGATGTTACACATTGTGGGATGGTGTTCTTATCACAGATAACTTTAGGGGGAGTATGCTCAGAACTAATCCCTGTTTCATCAACATTATAGATCTGTCCCGGCTTATCATGAAAATTGTTAATTGTAAGTACAGATGCCAACTCCTTATAATATTTATCTAACACATCCCTAGATGCTGATTTGGCACGATATATTGAAAGCTTCTGTGGCTTAACACGCTTCAGATTGGGCCATCTGTTAATAAAACCATAAAACCAGTTGCTACTCAGTGATTCTTCTGCCTTGACATTTTTGCCCAGTGAGTCTGCATAGTCTTTTGCCATGTACTGAATGTTAGCCTTATTGTAACCATAACCAATATCAGCCATATACGTTATGTGGTTCACAAGTTTCTGTTCTTCATCTTTAGAAAATAATGTATCAAACCCTATAGAAGCATCCACTTCAATACGACCAAGAGCTCTATCTCTGAGGGTTGATTCTGGTACACAATATTGCCTTGCTGCCCTGTAGACTGATACACCCCTCTGTGTTGCCTCTAGAGCTGTCAGAAGATTGGCCCTTTCATACTGTAATCTTCTCTTCTTCACACCGGTATCCTGAAAAAACATAAGAAGACAACTAAATACATTTGATATGAAAAGCCAGAAACTGACCCCGCAAAAAACTTTCAGAGGGGGCCCTCACACGATTAAACTGTTTCACCTTTCTGGTGAAATGAGCTATTAGAAGCTGTATTAACCATTTATAAACTCTTTTAAATAACAAATTTCAAAATCAAAATAAACTTAAAATGATATGTATCACAACAAATGAATCATAATTTTTCATTAAAAACAGATAGTATCAAACAAGCTAGTTTATACCTTAATGGCTTCCCATACTTTGTTCCGCAAAAAAAAAGTTTCCATATAAGGTAATCATGTGACTTGCAGTTTCCACGCAGCAGCACAGAGCTGTCAGACGACTTTTCTCAATTTTTTTTCCAGCTCAGGTTAGTTTTTCCAAAGTGAGAGGCAGTTACATTGGGGAGGGGATAATATACCATAGAAAAATCCATGAAATGATGGAAATTTATAAAATATATATTTTACTCACCAAGATTCTTGACATTTCTCCAATGTTTACATATGATACGGATGAGCGATCTTCGGGTTGCTTAAGCGATTATGTAAACGACCGACAGATGGCGCGTTCTTTCATATCTCGTGACAAATGTGTTTACCTCGATAGCTTGAGACCCTCGATAGCATGGAACACGAGTATACATTTTCTTTTCGACCTCTAAAACGAAGTAAATTTTCTACGATTGACTGTATTTTCCATCACACATGGACAAAATACGCCAACAGTTATCATTTCTTGTCACTGTCAAAGCAGACAAAGTGAACGTAGAAAAAAATCGAGTTCAGAAACGATCGAATGTGTCGGTCACAATTGAGCCATTAACAAAGGCAGCTCATTTACAATAGCAGAACTGTTTACCTTTTTCTCGGAGATATCTTTGGCTCCTGAAGGCACCTTACCTGACATTGAAAAGCCCGTCCGAAAGTATGTCATCTTTCCATAATGGCAGTTACAGTTAAATTTGTAAAGTGTATGGATCTAAGTATTAGATCAGAATCAGAATTCTTTACTGGTGACACGTCCTTAGTCAATCCCTCAACAGGACAACATGTTGAATGCCGTACTATATCTCCTTTAAAGTACAATCCATTTGCTATCCTGTTTGTTTACGCTTGCAGCACACTAAAATGACAGTTCTTTGGATATACGTTTACACACGGCCTGTGTGTAAACTTTTAGTTTGCTGTGACGTAATCATATTTATGACGTCATGATAAACAGCCGATGGATTGAATCAAAGTCCGCATGCTACTGATTTTTTTTTTTGTGTGTGTGTTGTTTTTGTTTTTGCTGGCTGAGAACTGACAAGTATGCCCGTAGAATGAATCATTCTGTCTGCATAGGCCTACTACTAAATTTTATTGTGGTCGAGAACTGCTGGCAGTTTCTCTCTCTCTCTCTCTCCCTCTCTCTCTCTCTCCCTCTCTCTCTCTCTCTCTCTCTCTCTCTCTCTCTCTCTCTAGTAAGTCTCTTGGCTTTCTTTCTACTTATATACTGCGATCGGTCACATCTGATCAATACTCGCAGGTGTACATTACATACACACCAGGGCAGTTGTTCGAAACTAACGACGTCGTTAGTTAACGTATCGTTAATAAAACTTTGATCATTTGCATATGCAAAGCTGCTCACATGTTTTCAGCGAAAATACCAAAATTTTAGATATTGTACTTGCTAGATCACTTAACAATATGACCACTAACGAGCTCGTTGAGCTAACGATGCTTTGAACAACTGGCCCCTGATATGCAGGATGAAGGCCTACACAGTAATCGTGTAATTACGGTAGGGGTCTTTAACCTGCACAGGGCATAACTCTCCCTCCACATCCCCAGTTAACATCCCGACCCACAGGACGGTGCACTATGTGGCATTATCCCTGCAAATAATGCCAATGGAGCGTGCTCGGACACCGAACTTTTATCGCCGCTGCCTGGGATCAAACCCGGGACCTCTAGCATCAGAGGCAAGTGCACTAACCACTGTGTTATCACGCTTGCACTCAGCATCACGAAAACACGCATATCTTAGTTTAACCCCCTAAAACTACACTTTTATACAGTAAAACTGATGTTTACAGGAGTAAACATTATTCTTCTAATGTCTGTTACTCGTTTAAGCAGAACTGACAATTATGCCCGCAGAAATATGAAAAAAAAGCAGTTAAAAATTCTCGTTTGTGGTGGTAAAATTTTGTTATATTTGAGCATTATTTGTTTGTTTTGAGGTTAACGTCCCCGTCAACACTGTACAGGTCATTTTGGAAACATTTCTTCTAATTTTGTGGGACTTTACCCGACACTGAGATGAAATGCAATCTCAAGCCCTGTCGCCCAATGAAACCAATATGGTTTATAAGCATGGACGGTACGACTCGCACCGCTTTATCTGTGCAGACTTAGATCCTCTAAACGGTTTACCAGTACTCGTGTGCTGTCGGTTTCAGCTCTGCGTGGAAGCATCGTGCAGCCCATTTATTTCTTCAAGACCCAATGGGCGGGGGCTATGATATATTTGAGTAGGCGGATTTAAAACACAGTAAGGTCATTTATAGTTAAGAGAGAGAGAGCGAAAGAGTGAGAGAGATCTTGGTTAAAATACAACACAATCTGGAACCGTAAAAGCTTCACGGTTAAATCCTAAACGCATGGAGTGGAAACTAGAAATCACAAATGATTTCTCTCTCTCTCTCTCTTTGTTGTTGTTTCTAGCTTAAAAGGCCTTCAGGAATATTTTGCTAATTTCGAGCCAATCATTAAATAGAAGTTGGTGTACGAGGGTCCTTCAAAAAGTTTTGTCACTAATAGGTTTCCCTAGTTTTATCGTACGTATTTCTGATAACGCATCATTGCATTTGAATTGCCTTTCAAATAGCCACCGATAACAGTTTATTTCTAGCAAATTGCTTTTATAGTTATCTAGATTTATCAAATTTAAATGCATGCAGTCAAATACACTGCCCAATTTACGAGTTACATTGTAAAATGGACAGAAAGACTGAAATTCGCAGCTAAATGAAATGCCGTGTAATGCTTGACATAGGTTGATAAATTGTGTGGCTAAAATGAACCTCTTAAAAAGTCAAAGTGCACAATTTATCGGTGGGTCAAAGCTTTTAAAGCTGGTAAATAATCAACCAAAGATGATGCCCATGTTGGTAGGCCAAAGACCTCCATCACCATGGCAACCATCGCTGTTGTAAAGGCAGCGATCAAAGAAGATGCGCGACTGTCAGTGAAAGAGACATCTTAATGCACTGGCTTATCAGAAGGCGGTGTACAAACCATTCTGACAAAGTACTGGGTTGACAAAGATTTGCGCTAGGTTGGTGCCCCATTTGCTCACTGAAAGGCGAAATTGTATTATGTTGGTGTGTCTTTCCCTTTGTTGTCTTGAATGGGAGGTGTTAGGTAATTTTATCGATACCTATTCATTGTTTTTACTTCTGTTTGGCAAATCATATGTAGAGGCATGCCCTATCTGAGTGACACCTTTGTTTTAGTATACAATTAACTTAACAAAAAGAGATTTTGACCAAAAAAAAAAGAAAAAAAAAGAAGATATTTTGCATGAAAAGCTTACTCTTATAACGACCCCCGTTTTGTATGAACGACCTACTGTTTTTATTTGGTAGGTTTTGCAAATAATATTTAGATATAATACCTTTTTTAGTGATCATATCACTTATATAGCAGAAATTCCTATAATAATTTGAAAAATATATGTATTTATGTTCATATTTTTCAGTTTGTGTTTACTTTTGAAACGACCCACATTGTCTTATTGGAAACCTGTCAAACTGTTTTCATTTCATAGTTTTGCGGATTACATATAGATACATCACCTATCATGTCTTAGCTCATAAGCAACTATAATTTTTGTGATGTTTTCAAAAAAATAAGTTTTGCCTGTTATGATAACTTTTGAAACGACCCTTTTTGCTTGAAATAACACTATAACCGAATATTTTCATCATATTGCGGCAGATAATAAGCATTAATATCATCTATTTGCGTGGAGTTATAATTTCTAGCAAAACAGTTATTTTAATGTTGGCGATCCTCACGAAAAAAGATATTTTGCCTGCAATTTTTACTTTTGAAACGGCCCTCATTCTCTTATATGGCCGGTGACCCCCCATTTTTATTTCATGTTTTTGAATGCCGTATGAATATATATAATTTAATTTAGTAAGTTCAAAATCTCTAGGGCAGAAGTTACTTTAATTTTCGCATTTGTGTGAAATTTTAGCGATTTCCCATTACAATCAATGCAAAATATGTGTAAAATGGCGTTACTTTTGGATTGACCCCCATTCTTTCCCAGTCTCGGTGACATGATATTTTTATGACTTTAATCTAAAGTTAAGTCCTTGCTGGATACTTTGTTAAAATATAAGGAAATTCTCTAGGGCAGGTATCTCAGAAAAAAATTAAGGTCGGCCTCCTTAACATTCACTGAAGTATGAACAACATGAGGTCTCGAGCAAAGTTTAAGTTAACAGTGTTTAATTACTTTGCTCTTTACCCGACACATCGGGTCACGAGCGGGTTCACTTACTTTGCTCGTGACCTGATGTTGTTCATACTTCAATGAACATTAAATAAATTACATTGATTTCTTAATTATACCCACATTAAATACAAGAGAACCAATGGGCCCTGAACCGCTCACCTGAGTGCTTAGTGTCGGAGTTAAACACGCCCAATCAACACTATTTAGGTCATTTTTGAGCCGGTCAGTAAACCTTTCCACACTTTTCCTGTTCAGGCTTATACGTAAGCTGTTAACCAGTACAGCACACATTCTTTTGCCAGAAACTGACAACTGTCCTTCTTGAACCAGCTGATGGGACAGAATGACCATAGAAAAGATTTCATGATCAACCTCCACAAAAGAATGTTGCTGACCCCAGCAGGTTTCGAACCCGCATCCTCCTGATCACGAGTCAGACGAGTATGATTGAGCTACCGAGGCTGGCGAGTGCTGAGTGTATGTGGAGCGATTTTGGTTTCTGAGAAGATTTTTGAAGGGATTTTACCATGACAGCCGGTATTGTAACGTGACATAAACCATTTGAGATAAAGATATGTTATGAGTATTCATTAGAATTGCCTTGTGTGCACTCATTAGAATTGCCTCAAGAAACAAGAAAGCAGCCTGAAGGACAGCCAAATCCCCCCGTCGCACTTTGTATCAAGGCTCAACCTTGTGACCTTCACCTGTGACCTTGACCTTGAGTTGGCATGGTTTATTTATGGTTCTGCACATACGCTCACTGGTGTATGTTTCAAAAAAGTTTAATGAAAATCCTTCCAGGGGTAAAGGAGATATGGAACAGACACAAAATTCAAAGTTTCAAACTCGTAAACTTGACTTTGAGTCGGCATGGTTCATTTATGCGTTATGCACATCAGCTCACTGATGGGGACATTTGACAAACGTTTAATGAAAATCCTTTGAAGGGTAAAGAGGATATGGAAAGGACACACAATTCAAAGTTTCAAACTCGTGACCTTCAATCATTACCTTGACCTTGGGTCGGCATGGTTCATTTATGGGTTCTGCACACTAGCTCACTGAGATGAATAACTGACCAGTTTAATGAAAATATATTAAAGGGTTCATGAGATATGGAGCGGAAAAGAAAGTGTTATGGGCAGACAGACAGATGGACAGACAGACAAAGGCCATTCCTAAAACCCCCGCTCCGCTTCGTGGCGGGGGATTAAAAAAGAAAGGAAACAGCTACCTGTGGTAAACGAGTCATAGGTGTTGGGAACATCAAAGTTTAGTTTATATAGAAGATCTTACATGAGTGCTTATGTATTATTGAATTTATTAAATGAGTTGAGGAAAAGGGATAAAATGCGAGGCTTTGCCAAGCATTTTATCCATTTTCCTCAACAAATTTAATAAATCAAATAATACATGAGCACGAAAGCAAGATTCTATTTATCATATGACATCTAAAATGCAGTTTATTCACAATGTGTTTACAAAAATGCCAATATTCCACCATTTGCAAACGTGACGTCGTTAAGGACGTCGTGAGTGTAAGGTTACGGGGCGTATCTAACTAATTTGCATATATAATCCACTAGTGCATTATCGAATTTATTACATGAGGTTATTACATTCTCGGACGTGACGTCAAATGATAAACTAATTTATTTCAGTTTGATTGCGTTGAAAGCTCGAAGCTTATTGAATCACTCTTCAACACCCATTCTGGATGTTATCACGCGCGCGAGAGAGGCAGTGACTTTTACACCACTGCTACAAATTTACACCCGGGTCGAGTAGGGCATTCTTATACCAGGTCTTGCCTAAGGACACACCTCGCCTCCAGTGGCCGGATTCAAACCCACAACCTCTTGATCATAAGTTGAACATGCTTACCACTGAGGTATCGAAGCATCGAACTTTCATTGTAATCTATGCATCTGAATGCTACATTACAGGATGTGCAGTTAACACACATCTTCTCTGGCTCCTAACCACAGTATTTTAAATCAAAGCGCCAAAGGCACTGAAATGACAGATTCTATGAGAAAATCAAAACACTGTGAAAACTTACAGACAACCTTTCTAAAAAGATCTTAAAATTTAGAAAAGTAGTTCTGCAAATTCCATTGTATGATATGTTTGCAGTTGTCTATACATCGGTGGTATCATGAAATCTCAAATTTTGGAAAGAAACTATTTACGTTTTCAAAACCAAACATTAAAATTCAAGTTTTAACAATACTACTGGCAATTAGTAACATTTTTGTCTGGTCGGTTGTGGATTCCCCCCCCCCCACAAAAGATGCTCTATTTTTCACAAAGAGATCGGAGGAGAAAGGCTATTCAGTCCAGTACATGAATTCCATTGGCTTGAAGACATTTTTGAGTAAGAACACCACTATAAACACGCGCGTAATCCTGCTGGATTAGATATCCCGGATTCTGAGCGTAAACAAATAAATTGAACCACGTGAGGCCGACGCACTTGATTGATGTAACGTCTCGCTGTTCAGTTAACGTCTCAGCCATGATCTTGAATGTTCTTAATGTCGCTAGCTACAATAGCTCGACATACCATTTCGCTTATTCCATCCGATATGTCATGCTCTATTACGCAAACGTCGCCTCGGCATACCTTACACCTATGTGTCGAAACATCCCGAAACGACAATCGGCGTGATTCACGCTGAAGTGCGATGTGTCACTGAAACGCATATCACGCGAGTCGCTTAGACGCCAATATACATGTACGTATTTCATGCACCAGCGTAAGTGTCGACGTCTTAATTTTGGCCACGACAGGGACGTCTAGCTCTCAAAAGCGCATCGCATAAGGGCGACGAACAGTGTCAGTGCTTATTAGTCGGTAGTTGAAACCCTTTGTTTATCTACAGGTACAGTGTAGCAGATGCCGCTGGAAATCTGCTTCGCATATGCGTCTGTCGGATGAATCGATCTTGACGTACTGACGTCGGTCTTCCGCTACGCCGACGTCCACTAGCGTCTTCTGTTGATAGTAAGATGTCGCTCCAACAGACAAATAGATCACACACATGTGGCACCCAAAATCAGAGTCAACGCCATCCGCTTTCCGACCAGCTTCTAACTGTCCATTAGAAGCCTCCGTGGTGTAGTGGTTTTGCTACTCGCCTTGTAAACCAGGGATCGCAGGATCGATCCCGGACTTCTCCCGACTTTCTGATGTGTCTTTAAACCGAAGTATCGTCTCCGTATGACCTTAGCTGTTGGTTGGACGTAAAACTCAAACACTCACTCACTCTAATTGTCCAGGGTTCAATGAAAAATGTTGCAATACGTTCTCACTTGATGCTTTTTGAGAACAAAATACAATTTCTTCTTTTCTAGGCACGACCTTACATCACACATCAAAAGTTTGATCCTGAACATGTGGTTTCTATCAGTGCTGGTGTGAAGGTGGTACACAGGATCGTTGGCCCCGCCAATCGGGTCTTGAAGAAATAGATGGGCTGCATGATGCTTCCAAGCAGAGCTGAAACCGACCTGCACACGAGTACTGGTAATCTGCTTAGAGGATCTAAGCCTGCCCAGGCAAAGAGGTGCGAGTCGGACCGTCCATGCATATAAACCATATTGGTTTTGATTGGGCGGCGGCAGGGCTTGAGATGTCATTTCATCTCAGTGTCGGGTAAAAGTCCCACAAAATTGGAAGCAACGTCTCCAAAATGACCTATTCAGTGTTGACGGGGACGTTAAACCTCAAATCAAACCATACAAAACACAGGATCGTGGCCGGACTGGTAACCATACGTCACGGTTGATATTTAACCTTTTTAGCTTAAGGGCATGGTGCCTAAGCGTGTTGTAATCATGCAATCGTTTGGTTTCAAAATCAAAGCACCGAAAGTGTTGGTGGGATGTAGGTTGGGGTAAAAGTCCTGGGCTGAGATTAAACTGTTTAATTTAACTCTGAAATTCCAAACAAATAGGGAAGATTTTGATAAGAAGCGCGTTCTGCAGCGTCCGAACTTGCTCTACACTGTTTGCCTAGCTCACCCTATGATTCCAGGATGACCCTCTTCAGTCTTATGGAATACCCTGGTCTCACTGCGGCTATTTTCTGCAAGAAAAAGGTTATTCTGAGAAGTCAGTGATAGTCACGTAGACGTTAGCTCTGAATCGCTTTTTTATTAGTAACTTCGGGTCGAATGCCAAACAATCAACCCAAACATAGCCGGGTCGTTTGTCAGTCTTGGTTACATGTAAGTGTTATCTGTAAAATCTGCACTTGAAAAAATGTTCGATCTGGCAAACAATGTAGACTAAGATCAAACGCCACAGAACACGGTGCTGATCTTGTTCTACATTTTTTGCATCAGTTACTAAACTTCCGTTAAGTTTAAACGGATCAGTTAAAGTCCTCGTTCATGACCAGCCTACATTTAGAGACAATCGGCATGAGTGTTGTCAGTGCTTTGATTTATTCACTGCCTTGAGTTTCTCGAGTGTACTCTTCCATCACTGAAGTTGGTCTCGTCCATTCTGCTAAATATGGCACCTAGAATTATATCACAGGACCTACACTGTTTGCATAGGTATCTGTACCATATTCCAGGGTTGAAAGGGACAGCCTTTCTCACAAAGTCTGATATACACCTAGTTGTAACTGACCTAGACTTGACCTCGAATGTCGGAAAACCCATTAATATTCTGGTCTGCAGCTGACCGGCTGGTCTCTAAGGATTAAATATTGACAGCACTGTTAGAAAACAGTGTAAAACCTGAGCAGACGTCTAAGCAGATGCCGCATTGATCTAGGTATACAGTCTCGCAGGTATACAGTCTCGCATGATGCAGCTGATTCATATGAAGTGCTGAATATATTCTCTGAAAGGTAAGATAAAATCATGTCGTCTGCTTCAAAAGTTTGTATTGCGATTATAGGATGTACAATTTTGATAACTGCGCCTAACCGGACTACATTTTTGTGCGGACTCATATTTCTTTGGCGGTCAAAGCCGGAAGAAAGTCGTTAGAAAGCCGGAACTACTTTACAACACGCAGGATAGCTAGAGATGACAGATAGAATCTGTCATTAAAAAGGCTTTTACCGGTATGTGTATATGGACAAATTCTTTATCAAACATGAAAAACCATGACTAAATATGTATTACACTATAACCTGTCTGCTGGGGTCCAAAGCAGAAACCTTGTTAGTTAAGCAACCATGTAACTATATATTATATAGAAAAATGGTCATTTTGCTATATAATCTAATATGATAGTTAGGGACCATCTATAAACTGTAATACTGTAATGATCCTAAGACTTGTGTGCAACACATCATCTAATGAAGATGAACATTTCTGCAAAGAAACTTTATAAAGTTCATAGAGAAATAAGAAAGTTATTGACCGTACACAAAAAAAACCTTTTTTACCCTTTGACCTCTAAGTATGGCCTTGACCTTTGAGGTACAACACATCGTCTAATGGTGGTTAAAATTTCTGCCAAGCAATTTCATAATCCATCAAAGAATAAGAAAGTTACTGACTGTACACAAAAAATGCCCCTTTTTGACCTTTGACCTCTAGTTATGACCTTGACATTGGAGGTATGGAATTTGGTCTTGCACACGACTCATCGTCTAATGAAGGTGAACATTTCTGCAAGGTTACTTTAAAAAGTAACCAGAAATAATAAAAAAGAAATAATAAAAAAATAATTGACTGGACACAAAAAAAAGACTTTTTTTACCTTTGACCTCTTAGTATGACCTTGACCTTGGAGGTACCGACCTGGGTCTAGCGTGCAACAATTCGTCTCATGATGGTTAACATTTCTGCCAATCTATCCAGGAATAAGAAAGTTACTGACTGAACAATAAAAAATGCCCCTTTTTTACATTTAACCTCCATGTATGACCTTGAACTTTGAGGTACCAAACTTGGTCATGCGCGCAGCACATCGTCTCATGGTGGTTAAGATTTCTACCAAGCAATTTCAAAATCCATCTAAAAATAAGAAAGTAATTGACCAAACACGAAAAAGGGTCCCTTTTTGACCTTTGACCTCCATGTATGACCTTGACCTTTGAGGCACCAACCTGAATCATGCGTGCAACACATCGTCTCATGATAGTTAACATTTCTGCAACGTAATTTCAAATTTTATCTAAAAATAAGAAAGTTAATGACAAAATACGAAAAAGGCCCCATTTTTTACCTTTTACCTCTAAGTATGACCTTGACATTTGAGGTACCAACCTGGTTCATGCACATAATTTCAAAATCCATCTGACAATAAGAAAGTTATTGACCAAACACAAAAAGGCCCCTTTTTTACCTTTGACCTCTAACTATGACCTTGACCTTTGAGGTAATAACATGGGTCATGCATGCAACACATCGTCTCATGGTGGTTAACATCTTTGCTAAGTAATTTTAAAATGCATCTTAAAATAAGAAAGTTATTGACCGGACACAGAAAGACCCTTTTTTACCTTTAACCTCTATGTATGACCTTGACCTTTGAGGTACCAAACTGGGTCATGCGCGCAACATATCGTCTCATGGTGGTTAACATTTTAGCCAAGCAATTTCAAAATCCATCAAAAAATAAGAAAGTTATTGACCGAACACAAAAAAGGCCCCTTCTTAACCTTTAACCTCTATGTATGACCTTGACCTTTGAGGTACCGACCTGTGTCATGCGCGCCACACATCATCTCATGGTGGTTAAAATTTCTGCCCAGTAATTACAAAATCCATCCGAAAATAAGAAAGTTATTGACCGGACACGATTTGCCCATATATACATACATACATACATACATACATACATACAAACTTCCAAGAGAGATAACTCAAAAAGTATAAATGCGAGAGTTGTAGTTCTTGCGCTCTGCACGTCGTCTAATATTGATTAGTATTTATATGAAGCTTCGTGAAGATAGCTTGAACAGTTTTCAAGTTATAGAGCGGACACGATGTTGTGACAGACGGACAGACAGACACCCGAGGGAAAAACAATATGTCTCTCCGAAAAAAAAATCGCGGCAAACATAATAATTTTAGAGAATTACAGCAAGGCCTCAAGGTGTCCATTTTTAGGAATTTTTATGGTACATCCAAAACCATACTATAATATAAATACAAACTGTGAAACAGTGTAAATCCAGATCAGTTTGCTTCTGAAGAAGGCATCTTATCAGGATCTGCACTGCTTTCAATTAATTTAGATACCTCTGAGGTCCATTGGTCGTTCGCCTCATAAACCAGGGGTTGTGGTTTCCATTCAGGGCTTCTCTTTTCAAATCAGTCTTTAAACTGCAAAACGATCTCCGTATGACCTCAGCTGTACATTAAGTTGGTGGGAAGGATGTAAAACTAAAACACACATTTCATTCAGTGTGTGAATTGAATAAAAACATTATACTAGTAATTTGATTGTACAACCCATTGTATGCGGGAAAGCCCTAGGCAAACAGTGCAGGCCTAGATCAGACGCTGCAGAATGCAGCGTCTGATCAGGGCCTGCACCATTTGCTAACAGAATTTTCCATCCAAAACAGAATAAGCATGACACCCCTTATATGACAAATGGACTTTCCCAACAAACAGCAATGGAAGAGTCCACTAGCATACAATGGGTTAATATGTGTGGAAAAATTGAATTATACAGCAATACAGCGGGCTGATTTATTGCCATGCCTGCAGCAAGCCAGCTACCTGGAAGGGTGCCCACTTGTGTGGACATTGTCTCTGTAACTGCACGTTAATCAAAAATCATGATGATGATGATGGTGATGAGGACAATGGTTCAATGTTTACCCAAGATGATCTGTAGCGTAAGGGTGTGCCTGTAACCTGCTCTGCCTCAGAAGTAGGGCCTTCTGTCTGTTTCTTTCAATTCTAGCTCGCTGGGCAGCAGAAAGTTCTGTGGTCTCCTCCGTTAAGTTCTCTGACTCCATTCCACCTACAGACACTGTATTATCATCCTGCAAATTTCAGTAACAAGAAAAAATGTTAATGAGGCATGATGGCCCAATTGCATGCTCGCCCATATTTGTGATTTTGTCTGAAAGGTTCCATTTCACAACAGTGCTTACGACCTAATTCTGGTATACAGGTGATTCTGGTATACAGAATACATCAACCCACTGTCCATGTGTGTACCAGGTCCTTAAAGTTATTGAGAATGGTGTGACAAAAAAATTCATAAATAACACTGTAAAACCTATCAAGGGATGCAACTTCCAAGAGTTATAGGGCCTGGGCGCTGATCTGGTATACATGATACATCTGCCCAATGTCCATGTGTGTACCAGTTTTCAACCTTACAGCTTTACAGAATTCTGTGAGAATTCTTATCATTGATGAAAATGGTAAATCTTATCAAGGGATGTAACTTCAAATAATATAGGCCATGAGCCCTGAGTCCAGTATACACCATACATCAACCCACTGCCCATGTGCCTAACAAATTTCAACTTTGTAACACTAACACTTGTTGCGACAAAAATTTTAAGTGAAAATTTTTTCCATTAATAGTCAACAGAAAAACCTACAAAGTTTTTTTAACTCTGAGAGTTATGGGCCTTTGGCTCTAATTCCAGTATACAGAATACATCAACCCACCGTCCATGTGTGCACCAAGTTTCTGCTCTATAACCTTAACAGTTGTTGAGAAAAGTTTGTCAAAATATTTTCAATAATGGCAAAGTGTAAAACATATTAAGGGATGTAACTCCAAGAGTTATAGGCCTTCATCCTGATTCTGATATACACTACATCAGACCATGGTCAATGTGCGTACCAAGTTTCAGTGTTCCAGTTCCTGAGAAACCTGTTACGAGAATTTTTCATTAATGGTAAATTAAATAACCTAACGAGGAATGAAACTAAGTTAAATGCACCCGATCCTGATTCCTAGAATGATGATACACCAAATGTGAGTATCAAGTTTAAACTTTTCAGCTTTTGTCTTTGAGTGTGATCATCGCTTATCGGTAAGGCTGGCACGATTAATCGGATAACCGATTATACAATCGATAAATTCCTCAAAATGATTATCATTACTGATTTGCTTGCAATCGATTATTATATAAGTACAATTTACTACCCAAAGTTGCGCCTAAAATAGCTGTATGAGTGGCAAACAGTGCAGACCAAGATGAGACGCCGCGTTATGCGGCGTCTCATCTGGGTCTTCACTGTTTGCTCAGGCATGTCTGTTCAAATACATATGGCAAAGTACAGTATATGGTTGGAGTCATGCTCAGACATAAAGCCAGACAGGTAAAATTAGGACCAAATCTTCAGTGATCACTAATCGATTATCGATCGCAATGACAGGAATGATAACCGATTATATTTTAGCTCCGATTAGCCAGCCCTACTTATCGGTATATTATTTTGTTTTGGATAGCCAATTGTCCATTTTGTGGGAAAGTGACTGTCATTTCGGCTTTCCACTGATGGTGTTTCTGCTGGGGTCTAGTTGTTTTATGTCTGTGCTTCTTTCCCTTTGGTGTCTCTGATAAGAGTTGTGGGTTAATTATATAAATTCCTGATCATTGCCTTAACTTCTATTTTTCATAGTTCCTGAGAAAATTGTAGCGAATTTTTTTCATAACTGGTAACTTTCTTAACCTTACAAAGGATGTAACTCCGAGAATTATCGCCCTGATTAAATCAGTCCACTGTCCAAGTGTGTACCAGTTTTTAGCTTTAAAGCTTTTATAGTTCCTACGAAATCTGTAACAACTTTTTTTTTTACTAATGGTAAATTGTAAAACTTATCAAGGAATGTAGCTCAAAGAGTTATGGGTCCTTGGCCTTGAATCCAATAAATACAATACAGCAACCCACTGCTCAAATGTATACCAAGTTTCAACTTTGTTACCCTAACAGCTGTTGAGAAATTAATTTTATCTGAGAAAAAAAATCATTAAATAAACAAGAGATGTAACTCCAAGAGTCATTTGCCATTAGCATTTAATGTGGTATACACCATATATCATCACATTGCCCATACATGTATGTGCATCAATTTTCAATTTTATAACTCTTAAAACCCTGTTGAGAAAAAATGACGAAATGTTATCTCATGAGGCCGGACGGAATGACGGACGAAATGAATGTCGAAAAGACGTCTAGGCAAATCCAGTATAGCCCCACATATTTAAAGCGTGACTATAATTATTATCTACCGTAGTAGATAACACGTATGCAATAAAAAGTGCAATAATGTTATAAATAGATTTATTACCAGCTGAGTAAACTCTTTGGCTCAGACAGGTAAGAGTATTGGACACTCATCAAAGCTTCCCGGGTTTGAATCCCAGCATACAATGATTTTTTTAAGCTATTCTTCAGACTATCATGTCATAAGATATGTGCATGTCTTGAGACAGACTCTATTTTGCTGAAGACATAAATTATGGGGAGTGTTATGGCACGCACCTCCTAACTTCAATTATATAACTTGGTAGATTATGCATAGCTTACATGTTACATTTATATGATATATATAGAGAATACCAGATTCATAACTTTTGATATCAAGTTTATCAGGCAAAAATGCAAGAACGCTTGTAGAACCGCGAGGCTTGCAGAATGATTCTACACGCATTCTTGAAACAGAGCCTGATAAACTTCATATCAAATGACACAAATCTGGTATTCTATTTATCAGTTTATCCCCCTAGTTCACTGTTAAATTGGCAATAATAATATTTTTGATTTTTTTTTCAGTATTCCAGTTCATTCATGAAAGTGCAAAGTCATGTTGACCTGATTAAGCTCACTTGTCCTGAGATAGCATGTGTTTATCAGGTCAAGGTGTTACAATGCAATTAATACAGGGGCAGGGGGTAACTGATAAATGTTTATAGCTGACCTCTGACAACTTTGTATGCTGCCCACTCCCGATGCCCCTGCCTGGGCCGACGCTGCCACAGGGGCCAAGCACCCACCTCCACCAACAGAGACTGTACCAGAGTGTATTTTATAGAAGAAGGTTAACGAGGACTGCTCACGAAGGCCTCCAGGGATGGCAAGTTGGCAACTCTAGCCCACTAAGCATGTCATCGACGCCACTTCCATTTCGCCATCACCTGCAGGTCCATCGAGCTGCTGTCCTCTGCACCTTCTCCAGCCATCGAATCCGAGCCCCAACACAGGGATGCCAAATGGGCGATCCGCTGGTACGGACATGTGGAACGCTCCAACGGTGCAGTCAAGACTGCCTGTGACTAGGGGTGAAACGATTCATTGAAATCGTATCGTATCGCAATACTTTTGCTGACGATATGCATATCGTATCGTGGGGATAATATCTCGACACCCGATGATACGCCCAAAAGTACAACTATTTTCATAGAAAAAAATACAAAGATCTTAATTGTTACTGAGATATACTGATCACTTCTATGACAATTATGCGCATCTAACAGAGACTTTGTTACACAAGATTGAACTATGAGATGGTTTTGAGCCAGTTTGAAAATTTTCGAGCTGTGATTTAAGCAAAAAAGTAGTATCGTGATATACATCGTATCGTGAGGCAAGTATCGCGATACATATTGTATCGTGGGGTGACTGTATCGTTACAGTCCTACCTGTGACATACAGGTAGGTGGAAAGCGGGGACCTGGAAAGCACAAGATGACCTGGAAGCGGCTGACAGAAAGAGATTGCAGAGAATGGAAGCTCTCTGCTATCAATCCTCACGATAGACAGGCCTGGAGATCTGGTGTAAGATCTGCCATGCGTGCAGCAAGCCAGCTACCTGGAAGGGGGCTTCTTATGTGGACGTTGCCCCTATACCTACACGTTAATCAAACATCCGTTGTTGATGATGATGATGATGATGATGATGATGATGATGATGATTCAAGTGAAGGGCGAACCAATGCTCCATATGCAACACCACTGTCCGCCCAGGTGCAAACGCCAAACCACGTCCAAGGAATCCCAAAATCCTAGTTGCTTTAGATGTAATCCCAGAGTTATGTTGACCCAAATCAAGATCGTCAACGACGGTGACACCAAGACACTTGGCGGATTGAACATGTCGTGACGCGGCTCGGTTCTTAGTATGCGAAAAAGCAAACGCGCAGACCAGATACACATCGGCGCAGGCTGAACAGCGCCTTAGTTATTAGTTTTCACTCGCTGCCAAGATAGTATATATCCGAAATATATAAAAAGAAACTAGTACTCTACTGTTGCATGCATTATGGAAACAACCTTGTACAAAAATGACGTTATCATTTCACTGTATTTCTAGTCTCGGAGGCTAGCGCGTATCTCTAGTCTTGGAGGCGTCAAAACAGCAATGGTATCTCTGTTTGAAACAATTATCAGTCTTATCAAACTGTACCTCTAGCCAGGCGTATTGGAAAATGCTAGGACACAGATCCGTATCCCTAGCCTCCGAGACTAGAGATACGGATCCGTATCTCTAGCCTCCGAGACTAGAGATACGGATCCGTATCTCTAGCCACTGCCATTTATGAATCGGGCCGAGCTGCATATCGGGTTAAGAACGTCGCGGAGATGCCTTATGTTTTAGAGCAGAAATGAGAAAATTTCTCGCTGCTTGGAACGTGTGAATATTGCATGTGCGAACAACAAATGCGCAGGTCAGCCTGCGTATCCGCGCAGTCTGATCAGCGCTTATTTTTCCCTGCTTGGATAGTATGATTACTAAGGCTGCTGTATGCCAAACTTTATTCCTTTGGACGGCTTCTGAGACTAAGCAGGTGGGTTTTTTGCATGTGCAAATAATAAATGCAAAGATCAGCCTGCGCATCGCGCACTCTGATGAGTGCTGTTGGTCGTTGCTTGGACTATGGCTTCTGAGACTACGCAGGCAGCAGGTAATTGAAATGCAGACATCTCTATGTATTTATGATTTGTTTTGTTTGATTTGAGGTTTAACGTCCCCGCCAGTACTGTATAGGTCATTTTGGAGACGTTGCTTCCAATTTTGTGGGACTTCTACCCGACATTGAGATGAAAGGACATCTCAAGCCCTGTCGCCCAATGAAATCAATAGGGTTTATAAGCATGGACGGTCCTACTGGCACCGCTTTGCCTGGGAAGGCTTAGATCCTCTACCAGTACTCGTGTACGGTCAGATTTTAGCTCTGCATGGATCGAGGCATCATACAGCCCATCTATTTCTTCAAGCCCCAATGAGCGGTATGTATTTATGAATCGGGCCGAGCTGCATATCAAGTTAAGAACGTCGCGGAGATGCCTTATGTTTAAGAGCAGAAATGAGAACATTTCTCGCTGCTTCGATTGTATGAAAATTGCATGTGCAAATAACAAATGCGCAGCTGAGCCTGCGCATCCGCACACTCTGATCAGTGCATTTGTTCCCTGCTTGGATAGTATGAATACTAAGGCTGCTGTATGCTAAAATTTATGCCTCTGAACAGTTTCTGAGACTAAGCAGGTAGATCTAGGTCTAATATTAGGAGGGGAAATAGGAAAAATGAAGCAGGTTACTACATCAATGAATATGATAATGACCAGTAATTAAGGTAAATTAATGGATGGAGCATGATAGCTCAGTGGTTAGTGCACTTGCCTCTGATGTTAGAGGTCCCGGGTTTGATCCCCGGCATCGGCGATAAAATTTCGGTGTCCGAACACGCTCCACTGGCATCATTTGCAGAGATGAATGTCATAAAGTGCAGGGTCCTTTGGATCGGGGCGTTAACTGGAGGCCCCCTGTGCAGGGAGAACCATCCCCTGTGCAGGTTAAAGATCCCTACCATAATTACATGATTACTGTGTAGGCTTTCATCCTGCAAACCTGGAGTATAAGTAATGTACATCTGCGGTAATGGTCAAATGTGACCGACGCAGTATCAGTAGATGGATAGATAGATGGACCCAAAAATTTATACATTTATAGAAATTTAATCTATTTTCTTTTAAAGATTTTAAAGTTGTTGTTGTTTTTTTTTTTTTTTTGTTTTTTTTTTTTTTAAATATGTAGCCCGGCTTCCCATGGTACCAAGGTAGTTAATGTTACACTATAAATATTTCAAAGCTAGAGTTATTCAGCACTAAAATAATTTTATGTTAAATTTCTATAGGGTCTATTCTAACAATTAATGAGGAGTAATGATCACAATACTTCAGCTTGTATTTACAAACCTGTCAGATATGTACCTAGGCAGAATTTTCTCTCTTGCGAACAGGGGTTCCCATGATACCAAGGCAAACAGAAAAGTGACAAATTTAGGAAACTGATTGGACTAAAAATACATGTAATGACATTTTATATTATTTAAAGCAATAGACATTAGTTTTTCAGACAGGGAAAGCTGCAAAAATGATGTGAAATAATTTTTGATTGTATTTAATCCCGCAAGTGGTATATTGAAGTAAACTACAATTGAGACACACAGGGTACAACTCAACATGAGGATTATGTTAAAGTCAAGCAAGTTTGATTCATCATATATCTTTAACTTCTAAGCTTATACTCAGAGGCATCATTGGGGCACAGAAATACTGGGAAAGTTTTAAGTGTTTTAATGAATGCATGCATAGACCATCTGTGCACTTTAGTCTTAAGGCTAAAATTTGCTTTCAATGCCAAGCAAATGCCCGTAAGTATAGATGGCAGTATATATCAACATGAACTCTGCACAAATTTCTTCCATATTTCATTTTAAGAGAACTGCCTTAGAAAGTCTTAAGCCAGAAAAGAAAAATCATTTGGTTGTTTGAAAATAAATAACAGACAAATTTAACAACAAAGGGGTGAAGAGAAAATGTTAAAAATCATATTTCACCTGCTTTTTAACGCTCTAAATATTTATCCAGATATTCACCATGACAGTCAAATGAAATGTATTTCAATGGAAAGAGATATATCCTACTTTGTTGATGTGAGGATACCAAGCACATAGGAATTATACGAGAATCAAAATGCAGCAATATATTGATTACCTCGGTACCATGGAACTCTTGGTACCATGAGAAGCGAATCCGAGTCGTTTCGCCCCCAAACCATTTCCTCCCCTAGTCGTTTCGCCCCCAAGACGTTTCCACCCTGGTCGTTTCCTCCCTAGTCGTTTCGCCCCCCCCCCCTGGTCGTTTCGTACCCCAAGTCGTTTCGCCCACTTTTCAAGGTAAAACTAATTTCCACTGTGGAACTTTTATTCCTCTTTAAGACAGAGTTGAGAAGAGGCAAATATTTAAGTAGCATCATCATCCTGTCACGTCAGCCTACGAATAACTTATCCTCAGTTACCGTGCCTTGAAAATGGCCACTCGGAGATCTGGGACTAGGACTTGTTATGCTAAAATTATTGAAGTTGTTTTCTTCAAACAATTTTCATCATTGTAAAAAATCAAATTATGTTGCATAGACATGTTAATGTAACATTTAAGTTCAAGATACAAATGGTCACTTTCTCGTCTGTTGCTAGATTCATTGTTGTATTCAATTTTGGGGTTTGCGGGGTTGGGGGGGGGGGTGTTCATTATTTTATTTTTCTTATTTTGGGGTTTGCGGGCTGGCCTGTGTGTTCATTATTTTATTATTTATTATTATTATTATTTACATTCAAAGGCATTGGTACTCGTTAGAACAGCCTCAATATGGCAGCTGTAACGAGCACCACAACCTATGTTTGCCATGTAAAGCTTCAAGGGTACTTTGTCCGGTCTGAAAAAACATGTAATAATTAACAAAAACAGAGTACAATTAACAAAAAAAAAGAAAAGACAGAAGTAAAGCACAAGCATAAATCAGTACTGGTAATAAATAAATAAATATTCAAGAAAGTCTAGCGTCATGGGTAATTTGTGCGATCAGAAAACATTAAATGCCCAAAACACTATATAATGAACAAAACAAACTATAAATAGATAACATTACGAAAACACGCCTATACAAATACATTGTAAACTTTTCCGCCAAAAAATATAAAATTAAAAGAAGAAAAAATGTGAGGTTTTTTCTTATTTCTGATCAAAATATAGATTGTGGATACACGTTAGAACCGCCTCTATATATTGTGCAGAAATAAAAATAATGTATACTGGTGTTACTAATTACCGGTGTATTAAGTGTTCAAGTCAGTATATACCTTGATACCTTGATACCTTGATACCTCGAATACAGGATTGAGGCTAATGCCTGTAACTCCCGCTCAATTCTTCTTTGCTTAAGTCAGTTGCATGCGTAGGGCGTGTTTGACATTGACGTCTCTTCCAGCACTTATCTAGCTTAGTCTTGAAGTCGTTCAAGTCCTTAGCTTTGTTATGCATAAGAATTTATTTTTCTGATTCCCACTTTCACCCCACTGTGACCTAATAGTGCTATAAATATCTTGTTAATCTTTTTATAGAAGATTCTAGAAAACTGAGTCACAGATTAATTTCATTTTTGTAAACAACATGTTTACAAGGAAAAGTACTTCAGAACCTTCCAGAAAGTTCAGGTTTGCATTATTTTTAGAAGATTACCTCATCTTATTCCACAACCCTGTGGAACATTCTAGAGAAATCTTAGGGTCTATAAAAGAGCATGATTTTTCTCATTGAGTCAGACTTTGGAGTTTGATGTTTGGGCTTATAAGGAAAGTTATTTCTAAATTCTGTGTTGGATTGTTAAAGGATATTACTTTTCATTTTGGACTGTGAATTCTGTGGGATCAAGGAAAATAGATTCATTCAGGATATTTCATAACAGAGCTAAGTACATTTAATTTTCTTACTTCTACAGGTTGAAGTTAACTTGTAAATAAATTTTGTTGAATTTTTCCAAAAGGCTTGTTTGCTTTTTCTTTCTGCTACGCCTGGCTCGTAACAGAAATTGGGGGCTCGTCCGGGATAAACCATTTCGAGCATTTTAAAACCGACATTTCATGTGACGGCAGGTAATTGTCATTTCTTGTCAAACATAGACTTGACAGCTGCTTCACAGGATTGGTATTTCCCTATAGGCATATAGGGGATTGTCATTTCATGTGAATTGTTGTTTCGGGTGAAATAGTACTTGTCATTTCATGTGAAATTCTTATTGGGCTTGTCATTTCAAAAAAAAAAATTGTCAAATTAACCTCAATCTTAATTACCATAATTACTTTATAATACAAACAAAAAGCAAACATGTCGTTTGATTTGAGAAGCTTTTTGGCTCGGCCTACTCAGGAGTTGTTTAATCTGGCCAAAAGGACAGATTTGTTAGATATTGCTTCCCATTATGGGGTCACTGCTGTCAAAACAAGCATGAAGAAGCATGAAATTAAGAATATTTTGGTACAGTTTTTTGTTGATGAAGAACTTTTCGATCCATCTGCTTTGTCTCTCATTATGGTTTCACATACTGAATTGCAAATGAGACAAATTGAAATAGGAAGGCAAATTGAATTAGAGAAGTTAAGATTAGAAATGGAAGAAAGAGAAAAGGAAAAGCAGAGAGAAATGGAAGAAAGAGAGAAGGAAAAAGAAAGAGAAATGCAGAGACAAATGCAGATGGAAAGATTAGAAATGGAAGAACGAATTCGAAAAGAAAAAATAGAACAGGAAGAAAAACAAAGAGAAATGGAGGAACGGATTGAGTTAGAAAAGGAAAAAATGAGATATAGTATTGAAGAAAAAGAAAGGGAAAGGCAATTTCAATTAAGGCTGAAGGAAATGGAACTCCAGGGTCAAGATAGGGTGAAACCTACCCCTGTTTTTGACTCTGGTAGTTACTTTGATGCCACAAAGCACATCAGATTAGTTCCGCCATTTCAGGAAAAAGAGGTAGATAAGTATTTTTTGCATTTTGAAAAAGTTGCAGAAAATTTAAAATGGCCGAAAGAGCATTGGACCTTACTTTTGCAAAGCGTTGTTGTCGGAAAGGCTAGAGACATTTACACTCAGCTAACTGTCAAGCAAAGCTCAGACTATGATCTGGTTAAGGAACTTATTCTTAAGGCATATGAGTTGGTCCCTGAGGCTTACAGGCAGAAATTTAGGAATTGTAAAAAAGAAATTTCCCAGACCTATGTAGAATTTGCTCGAACCAAAGAACAGTTATTTGATAGGTGGTGTTCTTCTAAAAAAGTAGGCTCTGATCATGACAAACTTAGACAGCTTGTCCTTGTTGAAGAGTTCAAACGGTGCATAAATTCAGACATAAAATCTTTTCTCGATGAGAGACAGGTTGAAACTTTGGAGGAAGCTTCTCGTTTGGCAGATGATTATGCTTTGACTCATAAAGTCTCATTTGTGAACAGGCCTTATCCTCGAAAACCTTATAATCCACAGACAGGTCCAAGATTCTATCCCAGTAATCCTTCTGGTAGTTATAGCCATACATCTAGTACTATGCCCAAACTTTCTGGTGAAAATAAAAGCCAGAATCCTTCCAAACCTTCTGGTGAAAACAGAAGCGAGAATTTTTCCAAACCTTCTGGTGAAAACAAAGACCAGAATCCCTTATCTCAATCTCAAGTAGTTTGTTATTATTGTAAAAATACAGGTCATTTGATCTCTGAGTGTTTAAAATTAAAGCGAAGGAAAGAAAGAGAAAGACAAGAGGAACTTAAGCCTACAGGCTTGACTTCTATAAGGCCAAAACCACAGTCTTGTGTAAGGGAGGAAACTCTTTCTGATATCAAATTATCTGAGACTGATTCAGTTATGGAGACTTATGAACCATTCTTATCAGATGGTTTTGTGTCACTAAATGGTGACAGTTATGCCCATCCTACCCCTATTAAAATCTTACGAGATACTGGAGCTTCTCAATCTCTTATTCTAGCAGATACTCTGCCTTTTTCTGAGAAGACTTCTTTGGGCCAAAGTGTCCTTATTCAGGGTGTGGAATGTGGATTTGTTAATGTTCCGCTTCATAACGTTTATTTGTCCTCAGACTTGGTATCCGGTTCAGTGGCTGTTGGTATTAGACCTTCTTTACCTTTTAAAGGTGTTCATTTGTTGCTAGGCAATGACTTAGCTGGAGATAAGGTTGTGGTAAACCCACTTTTGACTACTAATCCTTGCATAGACCAACCGCCTGATCCCATTGAGCAGGAAATTCCTGATCTTTATCCGTCTTGTGCAGTCACAAGGGCTATGGCAGGTAAGGCCAAGCAAACTGATGGGAAACAGGATTTTGATTTAACTGATACCTTTTTGGGTCAGTCTTTTAATGACGAGATAACAAGGTCTCTGTCTTCAAGCCTGCCTGATAAGCAGACAGCTTTTCATGAGAATAACTCATCTGTCGATCTAGGCCAAGACAAAATGTCCGGGTCTCAACTAGCTATAGAACAGCACAAGGATCCTGAAATTTCGCCTTTGTTTGAAAGGGCTTTAGATGAGCAGGAAGTATCTCAGGTCCCAGTCTGTTATTATGTCAAAAATGACATTCTTATGAGAAAATGGCGTCCACCAGACGTCTCAACAGAAGACGAGTGGACTGTCAACCACCAGATAGTGGTTCCACGGGTTTACCGTTCCCAAATATTAAACTTGGCACATGAAACTCCCATGTCAGGACATTTAGGTGTCAATAAAACCTATCACAAGATTCTTAATCATTTTTACTGGCCTGGGTTAAAGTCAGATGTTTCTCAGCATTGTAGGTCCTGCCATACATGCCAAATGGTAGGAAAACCTAATCAGACTATACCTAAGGCTCATTTGCAGCCTATACCTGCTTTTGATGAACCTTTCAGTCGAATAATTATAGACTGTGTGGGTCCCTTGCCCAGAACAAAGTCTGGTTGTGAATATCTATTGACTATTATGTGTGCTTCCACACGTTTTCCTGAAGCCATTCCACTAAGAAATATCAAAACTAAGACAATCGTCAAGGCCTTAGTGAAGTTTTTCACATTTGTTGGGCTTCCTAAATCTATTCAGTCAGACCAAGGCTCAAATTTTATGTCTGGAATATTTCAACAAGTAATGCATGAACTTGGCATTGTACAGTATAAGTCATCAGCCTATCATCCTGAAAGTCAAGGCGCCCTTGAAAGATTCCATCAAACATTGAAAAACATGATAAGATCATATTGCTTTGACACAGAGAAGGATTGGGATGAAGGCATCCATCTGCTTTTATTTGCTGTTAGAGAATCTGTGCAAGAATCTCTTGGCTTCAGTCCATTTGAATTAGTATTTGGCCATACTGTTCGTGGTCCTTTGAAACTTCTCAAAGAGAAATTTCTCTCCAATGATGACACCTCCCTGAATTTACTTCAGTATGTGTCTGATTTCAAAACTAGACTTTCAAAAGCTTGTGAGGCTGCTCGGACCAATCTTCAGTCAGTCCAAAGGAAAATGAAACACCTATATGACATAGGGACAAAAGAAAGGAATTTTAAACCAGGTGATAAGGTACTAGCTCTTTTGCCCATTCCAGGAAAATCGTTGCAGGCCAGGTATTATGGTCCATACACTGTAGACAAAAAGATCAGTGACGTAAATTACATAATAAACACTCCTGGGAGGCGCAAGCTAAAGCAGCTATGTCATATTAACATGCTTAAGGAATACATAGATAGGGACAATACATCTTTAAATTCAGTCAATCTAGTTAGCTCTGTTCCACTTAATTCATGTGACAATGACTGTGAGGATATTAATTCAGTGAAGTCGGATCCCACATCATCAAAACTTCAGAATTCTGACATTCTAAGGAATCTCGACCAGAAACTGTCACATCGAGAGCCAGATCAGCGGAATGAACTGAAACAGCTGATTTTTGAATATGAACACTTATTTCCTGATATTCCAACACGAACAGACAAAATATTTCACGGTGTGGACATTAATGATTCTAAGCCTGTAAAACAACACCTATACAGGATGAATCCTATAAAACAGAAAAATCTTAAAGAAGAAATTCAGTATTTGCTGGACAATGACTGGAATGGAGTTCTCCTAGTATTCTTATACCAGACCATGAAAGGACAAAATGTTTATAGACTCTTAGAAGGATTAATTCTCGAACATAGACAGATGCAGAGCAAGAATCAGTCTGCAACATTTCGAAGTTTATCTTACCCCTACTACTGCACCGATTGTTGTTTTCAGTGATCACAATCCACTGACTTTCATACACAAAATGAAAAACAAAAATCAGCGGTTGCTCAGGTGGAGTCTTATGCTACAAGAGTATAATTTAGACATAAGACATATCAGAGGGAGAGATAACATTATCCCTGATGCCCTTTCAAGAGCTTGAGCAGTGTCAGGAGTTGTGTTTTTCTTTCCTACTAAAGTGGATTGTAGATAAATGTAATTTTATATGCTATGCTCAATATTTTATTATTCTTAAAGCAAAAGAAAGCTTTATTACATAAATCTTTCTTTTCCTCGAAGAGGGGGAGTGTTATGCATAAGAATTTATTTTTCTGATTCCCACTTTCACCCCACTGTGACCTAATAGTGCTATAAATATCTTGTTAATCTTTTTATAGAAGATTCTAGAAAACTGAGTCACAGATTAATTTCATTTTTGTAAACAACATGTTTACAAGGAAAAGTACTTCAGAACCTTCCAGAAAGTTCAGGTTTGCATTATTTTTAGAAGATTACCTCATCTTATTCCACAACCCTGTGGAACATTCTAGAGAAATCTTAGGGTCTATAAAAGAGCATGATTTTTCTCATTGAGTCAGACTTTGGAGTTTGATGTTTGGGCTTATAAGGAAAGTTATTTCTAAATTCTGTGTTGGATTGTTAAAGGATATTACTTTTCATTTTGGACTGTGAATTCTGTGGGATCAAGGAAAATAGATTCATTCAGGATATTTCATAACAGAGCTAAGTACATTTAATTTTCTTACTTCTACAGGTTGAAGTTAACTTGTAAATAAATTTTGTTGAATTTTTCCAAAAGGCTTGTTTGCTTTTTCTTTCTGCTACGCCTGGCTCGTAACAAGCTTCGACGACCCAGCCTGGAAGGGAGTTCCACTCGTTGACTACCCTTAGCCCGAATGAGTGCTTTCGTATGTTCAGCCTTGCCCTTTTCTTCGCTAGTTTCAGGTTATGGCCCCTGGTTCTGGTCGTTGATGAGAGTGGTAGCAGCTGTTCTGGGTCTATCCTGTCTTTCCCATTCAGTATTTTGTACACCTGAATCATATCTCCCCGAATTCGTCTGTAGTGTAGGGATGGCAGCTTCAATTTCTCGAGTCTCTGTTCATAGGGTAATTCCTGGAGATCCCTGCACAACTTCGAAGCCCTGTGCTGCACTCTTTCTATTTTGTCTACATCTCCAACAAACTGGTGTAGTCGCGGCGCATTTGCATACTCGAGGATAGGCCTAACCATGGTCGTATATAGTCGCTTCAACAGTAGACTGTCCCGACTCACAAACGTTTTCTTAATCAGTCCTAGAATTCTGTTGGCTTTTGACACTTGTTGGCTGACATGCTGATGAAAGGAGAGCTTGTCATCGACGTGTAAACCAAGGTCTTTCTCCATGGTAGATTCCTCGAGGTCCATATCCTTGCCTTCATTGTCCCTCATGGTATACTTGTGATGGGAGTTGTTGTAGCCCAGATGCATCACGCTGCACTTGCTCGTGTTAAACCTAAGCAACCACTCGTCTGACCAGTCGGATAAGTTGTTTATGTCTGCCTGAAGCTTTTCCCTATCGTCCGCCGAGGAAGTCGTTCTGTAGACTTTGGTGTCATCTGCGAAGATCCGAGTTACACTGGTTACAACGTCTGGTAGGTCGTTGATAAATATCACGAACAGGACAGGGCCGAGCACGCTGCCTTGGGGTATGCCACTTGTCACAGGTGACCAGTCAGAGGTGTGGCCGTTGAGAGAAACTCTCTGCTGTCTGTCATGGAGGAAGCTTGCTATCCATCGCCCGACATTGCCTTGTATCCCGTAACTTGTGACCTTGCTGCAAAGTCGCTGATGTGGCACTGTGTCGAAGGCCTTCTTGAAATCTAAATAGACCGCGTCGAGAGGTTCACCTTTGTCTAGGGCTTCCGTCCATTCATCGAGACAGACGAGCAGCTGGGTCATACAGGAGCGTCCTGGTACAAACCCATGCTGCTGGTCACAGAAGAGGTCATTTGTTGTCATGTGGTTCATCACAGCTTCCCGTATAATGGACTCTAGTACTTTACACAGAACTGCTGTTAGGCTCACGGGTCTGTAGTTGCCAGGGGAACTCCTATCCCCTTTCTTGAAGATTGGCGTAACCTGCGCTTTCTTCCATTGGGATGGTAGGTTCCCCGACTCCAGTGACTTTGAGAAGATGATCGCAAGGGGTTTGGTTATACACGGTGCAGTTTCTTTCAGTACTCTTGGATGGAACCCGTCTGGTCCTGAAGATTTTCCGATCTTGAGTTTCTGTAGGTGCTTGAGGATCGTCTCTTCTGTAATACCAATGTCCTTCAATTCACTTCCATTAGATCTATCGCCCAGTTGTGGTATTCTAGAAGTATCCTCGTCAGTGAACACACTGCAGAAAAACTCATTTAGAATTTCTGCTTTGGCACCATCCTCACTATGGGTTGTTCCTTCATTGTCTTTGAGGGCACTAACCCCACTTTTCACTGTTAGTTTAGACTTGGTGTATTTCCAAAATGCCTTTGGATTTACTTTAATTTCACTCGATAGCGCCTCTTCAAAGTTCTTTCTCAGGTTCCGTGTGTGTGACCGTAACTTATTTCGCAATTTACAGTATCTTTCATAGTCATAACAGTCTCGTGATTCTGTGTAGCTCTCCCATGCTCTCTGTTTGGCTATTATCATCTTCATCGCTTCTCTGTCCATGTATGCTTGTCGCTTTTTCCTTGGTTTGCCTCCTATGGTGTGCGTTGGTATGTGCTCCTCCATAGCCTTATCAAGTGAACTACTGAATTTATCCCACGCATCCTGAACATCAATGTTCGCAAATTCACTATCCCAGTCTACACTTGATAAATCTGATCTCATACTCTCATAGTCCCCTTTGTCGAATTTATATTTCGTGGTTTTGCTAAACACTGCTTCTGCCTTGCACACATATTCGAATTTCAGGGTACAATGATCACTGTTTCCCATAGGGGCCATGTAAGTCATATCCTTAATGACATTTTCTTCACTCGTAAGCACCAGGTCTAGTATGGAGGGTCTTTGCTCCCCCCGGTACCGTGTGGGTTTGTCCACATGCTGAATTAGGAAGCAGTCTCTGATACACTCGATGAACATGTCGCTGTCTGAATTTTCCCGGTCAGTTGCCGTGTCAGTGTTCCAGTCTATATTCGGATAGTTGAAATCACCGACAATTATCAAATCCTTCACAGTCTTATCCGATATGTCCCGAAGAAGATTCTCTAAGTTCCGGTTATTCTCACTGCAGCTAGAAGGGCTTCTATAAACACATCCAAACATTATAGTCTTATTTCCATTCACTTTCACCTTTACCCACACAGACTCTTTGAATTCACATTCCACGTTAAAAGCTTCCACCTCGAACTGTTTAGTAACGTATATACAAATGCCGCGACCTTGAGTGTCTATATTGTGAAATGGTGGATGATAATCCTCTAGAACTAATTCTGTCGCCTCTAGCCCCACTTTACTGTTTTTCGGCTTTACTTCCGTTAGTGCTAAAATGTCCGGCTTGTGCTCTTGTATACACTGCTCTATATCCACCATCTTGGTGGTGATCACATCCACGTTGGTCGTTACAATAGTAATTCCACTTTTGTTAAAACTATTTACATTTGGAGTTTTTGGTTTCTTATTCGTCACCCGCCGAGCTTGCGGCTCCCCCCCTGAAGTGCAGCGCACGTTGCTTCCCTTGGATGACTCGCCCTCGACTGATAAAAATATCAGTTTCGCCCTGGTTCTTACGTTCTCTCAATTCTTTCCTCAGGTTGTAGTCCTGTGCACGTTGCATTTTGGTGAGGTCTGGGCCTACAAACACTTCCTCATAGTCCGCGTTGTCTTTGAGGTTTCTTGAGCTTTTGAGTATTTTCCTTTTCAGTTCCACACTCTTGACTGTCACTCTAGTGGTTCGGATTTTCTCTTTCTCGGGCTTGCCTAGACGTATAATCTTCTCCACAGCATCTTCATCACCGACACCAAGAACACTAAGAATGTCCCGCACTGACTCAAGATCCTCGGCCACTTTTTCCTTCTGTTCAGATTTCTCGGACTCTGGCAGGTTCTGAATAATTATGTTTCTCTTACGAAATTCCCTTTCGCGTTGCTCTTCAATTGTCTCTCTCACGGTTTCACAGTTTATAGTGTCACTTTGGGTGTCACTACTTGGAGGGGCAGCTCCTGCTCCCTTACTCTCTAAGTCACTGATTCTCTTTTCTAGGTCGCCCACAACACTCTTATCTGCCTTACTGTCCAGTTTTTCCTCGATCCCTGCTATCCTCCCAGTCACAGACTCCATGTAGGCAGCACATTTCTCTTCAATCTGCTTGTCGCACTTGACTGCTGTGATGGCTGGTTTCTCACAACCAGAACAAAACCAGTGGAAGTCATGCCTTTTGCCAATGAAGTCGTACTCCACTTCAGAAATCCCAAGGCACCCTATGCAAAACCATCCGTCACATCGTTCGCATATCAACATTTTATCATTGTCATCAGTAAACACATTTTCACATGACAGACAGGTTACCTCTGTATCTGCTTCAGGTTCTTTACTCACAGAAGCTGTAGTAGATTTCTTTGGTGGTCTTCCACGTCTTTTTGGCTTTGCCGCTTCGCCGGAAATGGCTTTGTTTACTTCCGCCATTTTTGTTGTTGTTGTAATAGTCCCTTTGTCTCTTTCACTGATCACAAAATCCAAGTTTTCAAGAGATCGGTACCACGCACACAAGTTCTGCTCTCAGGTCAGGTTAAATGTTCCATTAGAAACCTTTTCAACACATTTTGACATCAGAGAAAGCCTTTGATCCAAAGAAATAATTCATTTTTACAAGAGCACAAAAATGTCAAACAGCCCACAACAATTTGTTTGTTTATACAACAAACTATTCAACTGATTCAGATAAAGTGTGTCTAGATCAACTTTTATTTCATTCCTTCAACGGATATAAACAATATATTTTTAAATAATAAATACCAACCGGTCAAATGCTTTATTTTTATGGGCCTACCCCTGCCACCATTCCCAATGTCCAGTGTTACTAATTACCGGTGTATATGTGAACAAATCCTGTAGAAAATTATTTGGGTAAAAGGGGTCTACATGTGATGAGATTATATAATGAAATAGTTATTGGCCTTCAAAATGAAAGCAAAAAGGGCCTGCTTGAAAGTTTTTTTTTCTGTTTCTGTAGCATGTTTTATGAAGTATACCATTTTATGTTCTACACAGGACAGAACATACGTCATGATTTATTACTACATATAAAAGGAATCATATACCCTGGGAACAAGAAATTTCTGTTATATTTTTGCCGTTTTAGACAGAGGGAAAAGTGTCTTGTGAATAATAAAGGGCGAACTTCCAAACAATAATAACGCACGCCATAGCGATTCAGGTAGAACGTTATACACTGGTAATTAGTATACACCGGTAATAAGTGTATAAGGGATATACCCCTGTAAACCCCAGTTCTACTATATAAAAGTGGGGTTTCAGGGGGTCAAAATTATAAAGGCGTGTTTTCGTGATGTAAATTTATATGTGAAAAAGATATAAAGAGTTAAAAGACAATAACAAATTTTTCATAGAGCATGCGTTTTTATTCTCACCATTAATCGTTGTCCGCCGACACTTTTAACGAACCAACCGACCAATTTAAAATAAAACTGGTTAAGGTGCTAAAGACATGTGTAAAGAGATCATTCAGATGTTAACTTTGCAAAGAGCACGTGTTTTCATACCTCATAATTAATCGCATTAACTGCGAGATTAATGAGTCAAATGCGTCAACCCTAATAAACAATGTGATTGATGGCATTGATCAAAATAGGTTATACTTATCATCAATCCTAATTTACAATTCCATACAAACTGCATGCTCTCTCTCTCTCTCTCTAAGTTCATAAATCTTTTATAAAAAATGATTAGGGCAAATGTTTTGGGGGCGAAACGACTAGGGTTTGGGGGCGAAACAACTAGGGGCCAAAAAGGGAGGCAAAACAACTAGGGGGGAAACGTCTTGGGGGCGAAACATCTTGTTACCTGAGAAGCGAGTATAAGTATAAATTTTAAAATACAACAATATTAGGCGCCCACTATTATTATCATTACTATCAGTAATATACAAAATGAAGTTCGATTGGCAAATGAAGTTCAATGTGGCCAAATGTCACTCAATGAGAGTGTCACGACACCCTCCGGATAAGCAAATTAAGTTTGACTATACTCTTCACCAGCAAGTTTTGAGCATGTTCAATCCGCCAAATATCTTGGTATCACCATCACTGACGATCTTGATTGGGGTCAACATATCTCAGAGATTACATCTAAAGCAACTAGGACTTTGGGATTCCTTAGATGTACCTTGGCTTTTGCACCTAGGCAGACAAAGGATGTTGCATATAAAACATTGGTTCGCCCTCAACTCGAATATGCATCACCCATTTGGCATCCCTATGTTAAAACTCAGACTCAGCAGGTGGAGCAGGTGCAGAGTGAGTGAGTTTTAGTTTTACGTCCCACCAACAGCTAAGGTCATACGGAGACGGGACCTCGGTTTAAAGACTCATCCGAAAGTCTGGAGAAGCCCGGGAGAGAAGGTGCAGAGGACAGCTGCTCGATGGACCTGTAGGCGATGGCGAAATAGAAGTAGCGTCGGTGACATGCTTAATGAGCTAGAGTGGCCGTCCCTGGAGGCCCGTCGTGAGCAGTCTTCTTTAACCTTCTTCTACAAGATACACTCTGATTCAGTGTCTATTGATAAAGATAGGTACTTGACCCCTGTAACACTGTCGACCCAAACAAGGGCATCAAAAGTAAACGACTCACAATATCGTAGATACCAGTCCTATAGTGATGCCCTGAAGAACTCGTTCTTTCCTAGAACTATTGCCCAATGGAATAGTCTTCCCTCCTCTGCGGTGAATGCCAAGTCCGCAGAAGAGTTCAAAGCCCGCACAGTGTAAGATTGGGACTCAGAGGTATGCGTTTTAGGATACCTCTGTTTTGCAGATTGTAAATAGTTTTGTAACGGTTATGGATAAATACCACTTCTACAGCCTTGCTGTAGGAGCCGGCTCTTTTAGCGACGCAGGTAGAGAAGGTGGGTGACCGCGTTGCTTGACTTCGTGGACAACCCGGTACACGCTACATTGGTGGCAGCGGTGGGATAGAAACAGTGCCGCTGGTTTGTTACATAGACTCCGCCCTCGGGTTTAGCCTTGTGAGGCATGTGTGACTTCGGGACGAAGTCAAGAGATGAGGGGGAGAAATGTAACGGTTATGGATAAATACCACTTCTACAGCCTTGCTGTAGGAGCCGGCTCTTTTAGCGACGCAGGTAGAGTGGTTGGCTTATTCACGAAGTTAAGCAACGGAGATTGTGGTTAGTACCTGAATGGGTGACCGCGTTGCTTGACTTCGTGGACAACCCGGTACACGCTACAGTTTTAAGGACGCATCCAGTGCCTCTCTTTTTTTTTTTTTTTTTTTTCAGCTAAATTCTAAATTTCGCCACCCAATCAACTGAGGTAATGGCCAGATATGACCGACTCAGCATAAGAAGATAGATAGATAAGGGCCGAGTTTGTCAGGGGCCGAGTTTGTTAGGGGCCGAGTTGTCCTGTTACCGCCCGCCCGACCAATCATGTCTAGATAACTCCTAAGGTCTCGCCAGAGAAACATTTACAAACGCCATGTTTGGCAAACCCCAACCGGCAAATCAAATATCGGCCCATCATGATGAATGTTATCGCAAACCCGGAAAGCTGTTCTTTAACGCCTTATTTACCTAGATCTACCTGTTTCGAGCGTTTCGTATTGCTTGCATAATCGCGATGAAACAAAATATAAATCTGGATAACTCCTACTTGTCACGAGTCCTATATCTGCAACTGCAAATTCAGAATCAGAATTCAAATTGAAAGTGAAACCAAGACAGTCCACCGTGATGTACGCCTCAGTATTTAACTATTATATTGAGTGCACGTGGAAAAGACGTTTCAAAACAAAATGAAATGAAAATAGAATATTGAAATAGATTTTTAGGATTTATGGACATCTCGGCCCCTAACAAACTCGGCCCCTGACAAACTCGGCCCCTAGCAAACTCGGCCCCCATTCAACTCCGTAACAAAAAACTCAGTCCCTAGCAGCATTTAGGTCCTAAAATACTTTGATTTTGTTTCCGAGAAGCAATTTGGAAGGTGGAGAGGGTTCACAGAAAGTTTGAGCATATTTATAGTTTTTAATAAGAAACCTTATCCATGATAAAAGATCGCGGAAACCGATGCTGTAATTGGGGCGTGTTGGAATTGAGTTTTACATCACTGTATCAGAGTGTATCTTATAGAAGAAGGTTAAAGAGGACTGCTCATGACGGGCCTCCATGGATGGCCACTCTAGCTCATTAAGCATGTCACCGACGCTTCTTCTATTTTGCCATCGCCTGCAGATCCATCGAGTAGTTGTCCTCTGCACCTTCTCCACCTGCTGAATCTGTTTTTAACATAGGGATACCGAATGGGTGATGCATAAGTTGAGGGCCAACCAATGTTTTATATGCAGCATCCTTTGTCTGCCTACGTGCAAAGGCCAGATTACGTCTAAGGAACCCTAAAGTCCTGGTTGCTTTAGATGTAATCTCAGAGATATGTTGACCCCAATCAAGATCGTCAGTGATGGTGATACCAAATATTTGGCGGATTGAACATGCTCCAAAATTTGCAGGAGAAGAGTATAGTTAAACTTAATTCGCTTGTCCGGAGGGTGTCGTGACACTCTCATTGAATGACATTTGGCGACATTGAAGTTCATCTGCCAATCGGCCTCCCACTGTGCAAGGTGATCCAGGTCATCTTGTAAAATAAGACAGTCAGAAGGAGAATGAATGTTCCTATACAGGACACAATCATCAGTAAACAAACGGACCGGGAGATCATTGATGATAACCAAGAAGAGGAGCGGTCCAAGGACCTAACGTTGGGGACCCAAGATAAAACTGGATCAGACGCTTGGTCATCAAGTACAACTTGTTGTGAGCGCCCAGAGAGCCATGAGCTAATCCACCTAGGTGTGGATCCACCTATCCCATACTAATTACGCCAGTTTATATAATAGCCTTCGGTGAGGTACCCTGTCAAAGGCCTTTGCGAAGTCCATGATGACCAAGTAAGTCTGTTTGTGGCTACGGTTTATGACCCCATCCAGATTGCTCACAGTGGCATGGTAAAATTGAACTAGTTGCGTTTCGCAAGACCTTTGACTCCAGAAACCATATTGACAGTCAGTAAGAATGCATTCAAAGGCTAAGTGCTTGATGATGTTGCTTACTAATATATGCTCCAGGGTTTTGCAACAGATGCATGTTAGCGACACTGGTCTATAATTTGTAGCATCACATTTTCCCCTTTCTTATAGACCGGGGTAACATTTGCTTGTCGCCAGTCATCTGGTACAGTGCCCTGGGCAAGTGATTCATTGTAGATAAAGGCCAATACAGGAGAGATTTCAGCACTACATTCCTTAAGTACCCTGGCATTCAGGTCTCTGGCCCAGATGCCTTATGTATTTTGAGCTTACCCAACAGTTTAGCGACCTCTTGGGTCAGAGATGATGTAATTACAACAGAGATGTAATTACACGCCATTTAATCAATTAGTTTATTAATTTCATCGGAGATTGAGTGAGAGTGGACCCAGAGCAGCGTGTCATACACTTGGTCAATCAACGACATTAGGTTCATTTAACTCATGGCTAATTTTGTGATATGGGTTACTCATAATTTCATCAAACTTAGTTCAAAAAGTAATTAGGCGTATGTACGTGAAAATTATGTGTAAAAGTTTGATAATAATTGAATTCCAACATTTAAATATACATATTCTAGTTTTAGGGGCCGAGTTTGTCAGGGGCCGAGTTTGTAGGGGCCGAGTTTGCTAGGGGCCGAGTTTGTCAGGGGCCGAGTTTGTTAGGGGCCGAGATGTCCTGTCACGATTTATGGACATCTCGGCCCCTAACAAACTCGGCCCCTGACGATCTCGGCCCCTGACAAACTCGGCCCCTAGCAAACTCGGCCCCCATTCAACTCCGTAACAAAAAAACTCAGTCCCTAGCAGCATTTAGGTCCTAAAATACTTTGATTTTGTTTCCGAGAAGCAATTTGGAAGGTGGAGAGGGTTCACAGAAAGTTTGAGCATATTTATAGTTTTTAATAAGAAACCTTATCCATGATAAAAGATCGCGGAAACCGATGCTGTAATTGGGGCGTGTTGGAATTGAGTTTTACATCACTGTATCAGAGTGTATCTTATAGAAGAAGGTTAAAGAGGACTGCTCATGACGGGCCTCCATGGATGGCCACTCTAGCTCATTAAGCATGTCACCGACGCTTCTTCTATTTTGCCATCGCCTGCAGATCCATCGAGTAGTTGTCCTCTGCACCTTCTCCACCTGCTGAATCTGTTTTTAACATAGGGATACCGAATGGGTGATGCATAAGTTGAGGGCCAACCAATGTTTTATATGCAGCATCCTTTGTCTGCCTACGTGCAAAGGCCAGATTACGTCTAAGGAACCCTAAAGTCCTGGTTGCTTTAGATGTAATCTCAGAGATATGTTGACCCCAATCAAGATCGTCAGTGATGGTGATACCAAATATTTGGCGGATTGAACATGCTCCAAAATTTGCAGGAGAAGAGTATAGTTAAACTTAATTCGCTTGTCCGGAGGGTGTCGTGACACTCTCATTGAATGACATTTGGCGACATTGAAGTTCATCTGCCAATCGGCCTCCCACTGTGCAAGGTGATCCAGGTCATCTTGTAAAATAAGACAGTCAGAAGGAGAATGAATGTTCCTATACAGGACACAATCATCAGTAAACAAACGGACCGGGAGATCATTGATGAAAACCAAGAAGAGGAGCGGTCCAAGGACCTAACGTTGGGGACCCAAGATAAAACTGGATCAGACGCTTGGTCATCAAGTACAACTTGTTGTGAGCGCCCAGAGAGCCATGAGCTAATCCACCTAGGTGTGGATCCACCTATCCCATACTAATTACGCCAGTTTATATAATAGCCTTCGGTGAGGTACCCTGTCAAAGGCCTTTGCGAAGTCCATGATGACCAAGTAAGTCTGTTTGTGGCTACGGTTTATGACCCCATCCAGATTGCTCACAGTGGCATGGTAAAATTGAACTAGTTGCGTTTCGCAAGACCTTTGACTCCAGAAACCATATTGACAGTCAGTAAGAATGCATTCAAAGGCTAAGTGCTTGATGATGTTGCTTACTAATATATGCTCCAGGGTTTTGCAACAGATGCATGTTAGCGACACTGGTCTATAATTTGTAGCATCACATTTTTCCCCTTTCTTATAGACCGGGGTAACATTTGCTTGTCGCCAGTCATCTGGTACAGTGCCCTGGGCAAGTGATTCATTGTAGATAAAGGCCAATACAGGAGAGATTTCAGCACTACATTCCTTAAGTACCCTGGCATTCAGATCTCTGGCCCAGATGCCTTATGTATCTTGAGCTTACCCAACAGTTTAGCGACCTCTTGGGTCAGAGATGTAATTACAACAGAGATGTAATTACACGCCATTTAATCAATTAGTTTATTAATTTCATCGGAGATTGAGAGAGAGTGGACCCAGAGCAGCGTGTCATACACTTGGTCAATCAACGACATTAGGTTCATTTAACTCATGGCTAATTTTGTGATATGGGTTACTCATAATTTCATCAAACTTAGTTCAAAAAGTAATTAGGCGTATGTACGTGAAAATTATGTGTAAAAGTTTGATAATAATTGAATTCCAACATTTAAATATACATATTCTAGTTTTGGGGGCCGAGTTTGTCAGGGGCCGAGTTTGTAGGGGCCGAGTTTGCTAGGGGCCGAGTTTGTCAGGGGCCGAGTTTGTTAGGGGCCGAGATGTCCTGTCACCATTTTTAGAATTTCCAGTATTTCGGTCAGGATGTACGTGAAACTGACATAATTGCAACCATTACGAAAACACGCATATACAAAATACATTGTAAATTTTACCGCCGAAAAACCTAAATTTTTAGGTGAAAAAAAATGTGAATTTTTTCTTATTTCTGCTCAAAATATAGAGTGTGGGTACTCGTTAGAACCGCCTCATCGAGGAGCATGATAGCTCAATGGTTAGTGCACTTGCCTCTGCTGCTAGAGGTCCCGGGTTCGATCCACGGCAGCGGCGATAAAATTTCGGTGTCCGAACACGCTCCATTGGCATCATTTGCAGAGATGAATGTCATAAAGTGCACCGTCCTTCGGATCGGGACGTTAACTGGAGGCCGCCTGTGCAGGGAGAACCATCCCCTGTGCAGGTTAAAGATCCCTACCGCAATTACATGATTACTGTGTAGGCTTTCATCCTGCAAAACCTGGAGTGTAGGTAAAATACACCTGCGGTAATGGTCAAATGTGACCGACGCAGTATCAGTAGATAGATAGATAGATAGAAATAAGAAAAACAATGTTTACCCCTGTAAACATCAGTTTTCTATATGAAAGTGGGGTTCAGGGGTGTCAAAATTATATAGGCGTGTTTTCGTGATGATTGATGATAATGAAGATGACTGAATGATAACGGTGATGAAAATAATGGTAATCTATCTATCTTCATATACTCCAGCACCCTCTCTCGAGTATTATGTGGAGGTGCATGCGCAGTAACCCGAGCCTTCTCTGACGTTCTAAAAGCCTTTTTTTATTTTCTGATTTGGCGACTTTCACTACAGCCAGAGATCTCGGGTTACATGCGCAGGTGCAAGAAAAAGGAAAAAAGTTAGAGATAAAAAACTGTGAAATAGTAGAAAGAAAAAGTGAAATAGGGGCAGGTGTTATAATAGGGTGGAGATTTAAAAACATGATGATGATGATGATGATGATGATGATGATGATGATGATGATGATGACGACGATGATGATGATGATAATGATGATGATTGGCAACTGTGGCGTTGCAGGGCCAGGTTCTCGGACCAATTCTCTTTCTTATAAACATCAATGACCTGCCTCAGCAGGTCAAATTAAGAGTCAGATTCTTCGCGGACGAAACTGCCAGGGACCTTGCCATAAGCTCACAAACCTTCTGCAACAACAAGACTTACATACACTTAAATAGTGGGAAAAATATGTGGAACACGAACTTTAATCATTCCAAATACCAGGTCCTTCATGTTACCTGGCGTAAGAAACCCATCACGAAAACACGCCTATATAATTTTGACCCCCTCGAACCCCACTTTTATATAGTAAAACTGGCGTTTACAGGGGTAAACCTTATTTTTTTTATTTCTGCTCTAAAATATAGACTGTGGATATTCGTTAGAACCGCCTCATCGAGGCGGTTCTAACGAGTACCCACAATCTATATTTTGAGCTGAAATAAGAAAAATATCACAACGTTTCACCTTACAATTTTCGTTTTTTTGTATAGGCGTGTTTTCCTAATGCCATTCAATCTGTGTACCATTTTCATGGTACCCAGATTAGAGTGTTTCTGCAGCTAAGTACCTTTGGGTCATCATCTCTGATTATCGAAACTGGAGCCCCCACATTGACAACATAACCAAAGAAACGGGATTCTTGAAAAGAAACATTCGTGGTCATAATGTACTATAGCTACACTTCACGTGTTACAGCTATGTTGAAGGACCTAAATTGACACCCCACTACCCCTGAACAACACCGCATTGACAACCGTCTCACTTTGATGAATAAGATCACTTATGCTCTCGTTGCAATACCCGCATCTGAGTACCCCATCCTCAATACTAGACCATCAGCCCACATCTATCCCCTTACATACAGATAGATTTACATCCACACAGACTACTATAAGTACACCTTCTTTCCCACGACTATTATTCACTGGAATGCTCTACTGCCGATGTTGTAAGTCTACCAAATATGTTCTAGACAGGTTTATCCTTTGGAAGCAAGGAATACACAACAGAACTGGAAAATATGGAGTGTTCATGTTTTCTGGGCCAGACTAGCTAGTTTCGGCAAATTAGGCCTCATCAGTAACCCTCAAATATTTTCAGAATTCAACAATGGAATCAATGATCCCTAAGGACAAGAACATATAAACTACACTATGATGGTGCAGTTCAGCAGTGCTGTTAGCCTGGTGGTTCATGCTTCGCCTTAAAGACCAACTTCTGTTTTTATCTTTTAACTATAAACACTCTCTTTTCGCACTGTACAAACCCATTTCACCAACTTTCCTGTCTTTTATTTCAGCTAACACTTTTCAACACTTGGTTCGCCGGAACCTGTCTTACGTCCCCTCGGGGTTTAGACGTATTGGAATTAAAGAGAAAGAAAGTTGCTTGAAATGTGAAATCAGTCTTGATGGGAATGCCTCCAGGTAAGGGCTGCTGAATTTGTCAGTGGGGAGGTCATTCCAATGTCGCAATTAATTCGATTTTCTTGAGTGTGTAGTCATGTAACTGACTTCAACACTCGTAATAAATTATCAACGGCTAAACTTCTTAATCAGGGTTATCGGTACCATAAACTACGCAAAGCCTTTTCAAAATTTTATAGACGCCATTCTGATTTAATTTCAAAATTCAATATTGGACTTAAATCTCTTCTGCAACAAGGTCTATCGGAACCCGAATTTAATGACGACTTAGTATATAAATTCAGAAAAATATATAACCGCAATGTGGGTCAGGCCTCAGATTCTATGACGGCTCCAACGTAAAGGCTTATTGAGAATAAGATAGATCTAATTCAAGGTAATGTTGGTTGGTGCCTGATGCTCTGTCTCTGGTCGGGCCCATCGGAGTCTAACTGATGGTTTTCTTTTGCTCCAGCATTTCAGTGGTTTCTTGCTGTCGATTCCTCACCGTTGTCTCACCTCTGTGTTGCTTTGATTATTTGTGTTCACGGAGATGTTGCACTGATGAGTTAGGAGGCCGTCTAGTGGACTGAACAAATTATTTGTCTAAATCGCGACGGAAGTAAGAGCGAGGATTGTGGCCACGTAAAATCGATTTAAGCTCCCCCCCCCCCCCAGTGGAAATGTTTCCACTGACTGTTCCAAGGCGGTTCTTCTGTGGCGGTTTATTTATGCTATTGTCTGTTACTTACTGTGTGTATCACTTGTGTCTTTTTATTTTGGATGGCCATGTTTGATCCACTGGTGGATTGCAGAGTTCGTTTCACGGCTTTGTCGCACCATTGGGCGCGACGTCATATGACAATACATGATATTTCTTTTTTAGATGAATACCAGGGATAGATCGTCGAGTGAATTGAAGATATCAGAATATTCACGAGTGCGAACGCACGAGTGAAAATTTTGATGTTTTCGACGCAAGAAATGGAATGTTTTCTCTTTTATAATTTTTTATGACACTTACTGTAATTGTACGATCGGATTTTACGTCACAATTTTTGGCTTGGCTATGACGTCACAACTGTCATTTGAAAAATATTAACAGATCGCCATTTTAATACAGCATTTTACAGTTCAACGAATGCTTTCTCAAGGCATTTTGAAGAATTATTTCATCGATAACTGATGACTTTTGCGAAAATGTAGACCGGGCTGCTACTTTGAAAATGCTAAGACAGCCCTTTCGGGGTTCGCTTTCTTTGCTTGTGGCTCAGTGTTGTTCGTACTTCGATGAAAACTATTTGAATTATATAAATTACATTCATTTCTGAATACTGATTATAAGCAACAAAGGCAATTTATTTAGCGTTCGTTGAGGTGTGGGCGGCGTCGGGTAGTGGACGAGGTTTAAGTGAGCCCTTTCGACGTTCATTGCCTGCCTACACTTCTATTTCACTTACTTCGCCCGTGGCTCGGTGTTGCTCGTACTTCGACGGAAGCTATATTAGTTATATAAATTACATTCATTATACCCGTTTTTTTTTTTTAAGAAAAATCTAGTTATTGTTTTCGTACCAGAGTTGAGTGGTCGTCAGTCCGTCTGTTCGTCCGTCTGTCTGTCCCTCCGTCACGTTTCTTGTAACTGGATCTCCTCTGCAACCACTGAAATTACACTTTTGAATTTTTGCATGTGGATAGTACATGGAGGGCTACTTTTTGTGACCTTGACCCCAACATGACCCCAAGGTCAAAGGTCAGAAAGTAAAAAAAAAGAAAAAGCGGGTTTTTGCGATAGTATACGATCAATTGCGCGCTCTAGTTTCTTAACTGAAATAGTGTTAGAAATTAGTATTATTAATTAGTTATTAATTATTAGTAGTAAAGTCTCTCGATATGACCTAGCACCATAAAAGGAGCTGTCAATTGATCTCTTGGCAAATACCCATCTAACGCAACGGCGTTAAGTTTGATATCGTGACCCATAATGCACAGAGTACAAAAGTCTGGCTTACTAATCCTTTTGGCATGCATCTGTAATGATAGAACATCTATATTTCTGAAATACTTCATACATTCCAAAATCCCATTTTATTGTTTTGTTTTTATGTTGTTGAACATGCTGTATCTCTTTTATTTACATTTTTGTTTCATGCTGGTGCTGTTCCACGGGGAGGATTATTATTTTTTGTTTCATGTCTCACACAGTTTCACGTAAGCAACGCCATACCCGCATCATTGAAATTGCTTCGTGCGTTGATTGATTGTATAACTTGATTTCAATTGCGAATTATAGGATGCGGATTGGATTGCACTATAGTCGCCAAGTGAAAGTTAAAGGTATTGAACATCTAAACTTTTTTCGAATTGCTTATAATAGTGTCCCTTCTCTTAATGTCAGGTATAGAGCGTAATCCAGGCCCAGCGTTGGATCTTTCTATCTGTACCAATTCTGATGAAATATTGAACGAAAAAATTATACATGCCAAATTCTGAATCGTTCATTATAATGTTCAGAGCATTTCAAACAAACTTAACTTAATCGAAGCCGAATTATGCAATTTCGACGTTATATGTTTAACCGAAACATGGCTAGACCAAAGAACAACAGACAATGATCTACATTTAGATGATTTTAAATTATTTCGTCGCGACCGACCTGGTGATAATCACGGTGGAATCTGTGTCTATGTTAGAAGAAACATTTATTCTAAACGACGAACCGACCTCGAATTGAATAATATTGAATGCGTTTGGGTTAAGGTCGCAGTTCACAACAGGAAACAATTGATTGGCACTTTCTATAGACCACCAAATTCCATTAATGACGCTATAGGCCTAGCGTTTGATACAAATATTCAAGACATTTTGAATACAGGAGACTTCAATCTCGACATTTTGAAACAAAATTCAAACAAAGATATTGTAGATTTATGTCAGTATTTTGACCTAGAACAATTGATAACTGAACCATTTTTCGGAAACATCTTCCTAAATTATTGATATTTGTTTAACTACAAACAAAAAGAACATACTCTTAAGTGGAGTAGGCGAACCATTTCTGGACCAGAACATCAGATATCATTGCCCTGTTTATTGCGTTATTAACTTTAATAAAATTAAAACTCCTGTTTATCAACGGAAAATATATTTATACGATAGAGGGGATTATGAAGCTTTTTCAACAGACTTGCGACAAACAGACTGGGATCAAATAATTCATTTGTTCAGTCCGCATGAAGGCTTCATAACTCATCAGTGCAGCATCTCCGAGAACACAAAAATAAAACAGCCACAGAGATGAAACAACGGTGAGGACTCGACAGCAAGAAACCGTTTGAATGCTGGAGTAAAAGAAAACCAACAGTTAGACTCCGATGGGCTCAACCAGAGACAGAGCATCAGGAACCAACTAACATTACATAAAATGAAATTCTAATTCTCAGTTAAAATTTTCGCTGGAACCGGGTGGGGGTGCGGTGCGGTGTCAAAGGCCCTAAGTCCAGAATAAATGTGTCCACCTCTCCACCTTTGTCCAAGATTATTACCTCATCATTGATAACCGTGCTCAACTGAGTTTAACAACTATGCTTTTTTTTCTAAATGCATGTTGTCTGTCTGACAAAACATTATATACATACAGGTGAGCCATGGTGAGCAAACTATATGTCCGAGCAATTTACATGGAACATGTGCCTGGTAAACAGGGCGATATTATCTATCTATCTATCTATCTATCTATCTATCTATCTATCTATCTATCTATCTATCTATCTATCTATCTATCTATCTATCTATCTATCTATCTATCTATCTATCTATCTATCTATCTATCTATCTATCTATCTATCTATCTATCTATCTATCTATCTATCTATCTATCTATCTATCTATCTATCTTCTTATACTGAGTCGGTCATATTTGGCCATTACTTCAGCAACCGCCCGATCTCGCCAAAACGGGGATATCCTATACGTCTAACCAATCACAGGTCATTATTCATGTGCATTTAAGTCAGCTGATTAATTTCAAGTTGTTTGTAGGAAAAACAACCATCTTTGACAATGAACATCTGCACGCCTACGGAACGATAGAATGCGTAACCATTGGTTAAGAACGTGAAGCAATTAGAGCGACATCCGGTTAGGAATTAGATCGCTAAAAAAGGTAAACAAACTGTGCAGTTTCTGTGTTTCATAAGTTATATAATTTTTACGAGGAAGTTATTTAAAAAACGGGGAATTACATTCAGGAGCCCATTGATATCGGCATCTTTGGAGTAAATACCAAATCCCGTACTTCACACATTTTGGCTAAATTTAGTTTCTCCTGCTGAAGGTGAACTCAAGCCTTAGAAAACGAGTGGTTTTTCGAAGTGTTTGTTGCCTTTTATTTATTACTGCGCTTTGCTACAAGTTCAGCGTATTAACATGCACACACAATAAACATATATGGTTAAATGTGTTGTGGATATTTTGCTTGTCAATGCAGCACTCGCGAGAAATCACCACGGAAAAGGTCGAAAATGGTTGGTTACGCATAAGATCTATAGAAATGATAACAGAACTTGCAACTATAAAGCGGATCTGTTTTCATCTCCACGGCCCCAGAATCACCCGCACCTTGTTCTACGGAACCATTTTTTAGCCAACCTGATAAGCAGTGCGCTACTGATTCGATAATGACATAGTATTTTATGGAAACATTTTCAGTCTCCAGAATCATAGTACCGAATGATTTTCACGGACTTTTACGCTGTGTTTGTTTTATCAATGGTCCGGTAATTGACTGAAATGAAATAAAACAGGTTTTGGAGTTTTAATTTCTGCGAAGAACTCCTCATCTGCCAAAATTTGCTGGTTAAGCATTAGATCGTCTGGTTGAGCATTCGATAACCAGAGGAGAAAATCAAACCAGTTGCTGCCTAAGTAAATGCCTGCAGCTTACTACAATAAAAGGTGGTCTACATATGATTTCTGAATTGTGTTAAAATCACTAGAGAAAGAAAGCTGTGATGAAAAATACTTTTCTGGACAAGACCATTAAATGTCTGGGTATCATGCTTATCTGACCGAATGACGCGCCGATTCATAAATAAGAGGTCATTACTTGCTTTTATAGAAAACAAAATGGCCAGCTTACGCTTTGTAATGGCGATTAAATCTATATCCGGATGGGACGGCCATTAATGAACCGTCTCATCCGAGAATCAAAGCTGTTCGCCATCCTGTAAATGAATTTGACTAAATCCCCTATTAACAAGAATTGCCCAAAATAAAAAAAATGGAGAGAACCCGTTTAAGAAACTCAGGCGTGAAAGGCTAAGGGTAAGATCGTTAACACTGCAGATACGAAAGCCCATTTGGCTTATGTAGGAGAAAATAAAATACCGTAAAGGCGTAGTAACGCGACACAAAAGACGTAATAACGCAACAAAGGCGTAGAAACGCAAAACAAAAGACGCAGTAACGCCAATCAGAAGGCGAAGCTACGCAAAAAAGGCGTAGTAACGCAAAAACAAGGCGTAGTAACGCGAAAAAGTGCATACTAATGCAAAAGAAAGACGTAGTAACGCAAAAGAAAGGCGCAGTGATGCGAATCAAAGGCGTTTTTACGCGAATCAAAAGGCGTAGTAATGCGAAAAAAGGCATAGTAACGTAAAAGAAAGGCGTATTTGTTTTAGCTCGCCTCTGCAAAGCAAATAGGTAGCCGGAATATCCTACTCCTGGGACTGCGCATGCCCCCAAAATATATGTCTGTATCAGGATCGATAACCCAGATCGGAGATCCCGTGAGTTCTATGCTAACTGTCAAAACGATAAGATAAAGATATTGTCAAAAACCAACTTCTTATTAATACAAACAGCGCAAGAATGACACACCATGTATTCTTAATCATTTTAATCAAGACGAACTAGAATCCATTTGTAAAATTTATAAATTTTGAGTAAACAGGAGGACAGGTGCGTTCATTAAATAAATTGAGAGAAGTAAGTAAGTAAGTCAGTCAGTCAGTCAGTAAGTAAGTAAGGACTTTATTTAGTGAGGGTAGCAACATTTAGCACATACAAAAATACATGTAATAGCTAATCTTCCACGAGGCCCTCAGCTAATCTTCCATGATCTGATCTTCCTTCTTAATAAAAGAAGCCTCCGTGGTGTAGTGGTTACGCTATTCGCCTTGTAAACCAGGGATCGCAGGATCGATCCCGGGCTTCTCCAGACTTTCGGATGAGTCTTTAAACCGAGGTCCCGTCTCCGTATGACCTTAGCTGTTGGTGGGACGTAAAACTCAAACACACTCACTCCTTCTTAATAAAACATACACGCTATGACATTTTGTTTCATCGGCAGTGTCATTTTTAGATATGAGGAAAAAATATAGATATAATAAATTGATAGAACATACAAGTTATAATATTTTCTTCCATCTGCAGTATCATGTTTAGATATGAGGAACTTTTGAAACCTTTTTGAATATGGAGCAATATTTTCTCACGGATGTATCTAGGCAGTGATTAGGCAGTTTACATTAAGCCAAAAGTCCAGTTTTTTGTTCACTATCGACCGACTATTGATAATATTGTATTTAGTACTAAAAAGGTTGTAGACATTTGTTTTCTCCACATCATTTTGTTTCTTTGAATAATCATTACGAACACACGCCTATACAAATACAATGTAACCTTTATCGCCAAAAAAACGAAAATTTTAAGATGAACAATTGTGATATTTTTCTCATTTCTGCACAAAATATAATGTGATTTAAAAACAAACAACAACAAAGGACTGGTGGGTCTATTGCCTCCGAGTGTAGGTAGGAGAAATAGTCTTAAACTGTTTCATTAATCTCTTAAATTCCAGTGTCCAATCAAATAGTGTACATCTTCACCAGACGCCGGATTCTGCAGCGTCTGATCAGGGTCTACACTCTTTGCCAAGCCCATCCTATATTTCCAAGATAACCATCTTTAGTTTTTCACAACAGTCTGACCTCACAGCGACTATTTTCATTCTAATAGTTTTCCCGACAAGTCAGTGATATTCACGTGCACTTAAGCATAGAACAGCTCTTCTTCTGAGCACCTTTGGGTCGACTGACAAACAATTCCCAGTGGAATTCTTTTCACTGACTGTTACAAGGCGGTTCTTCTTTGGCGGTTTATTTATGTTATTGTTTGTCACTGATTGTATGTATCGCATTTTGGATAGCCAGCTGGTATTGATTCCTGATCATTGCTTTACTTCTATTTTTTATAAGCACCAAGTTTATAATCATGGGTGTCTTATGCTCAACCTGGCTCTCAAATGCTTGACCATAGAAACACGATATAGATTTAATCGCCATTAAAAAGCGTAAGCTGGCCATTTTGTTTTCTACAAAAGCAAGTAATGACCTCTTATTTATGAATCTGTGCGTCATTCGGTCAGCTAAGCATGATACCCAGACCTTTAATGGTCTTGTCCAGAAAAGTATTTTTCATCACGGCTTTCTTTCTCTGGTGATTTTAACATAATTAAGAAATCATATGTAGACCACCTTTTATTGTAGTAAGCTGCTGGCATTTACTTAGGCAGCAACTGGTGAGATTTTCTCCTCTCTGGCTATCGAATGCTCAACCAGACGATCTAATGCTTAACCAGCAAATTTTGGCAGATGAGGAGTTCTTCGCAGAAATTAAAACTCCAAAACCTGTTTAATTTCATTTCAGGCAATTACCGGACCATTGATAAAACAAACACAGCGAAAAAGGCAGTGAAAATCATTCGGTACTATGATTCTGGAGACTGAAAATGTTTCCATAAAATACTATGTCATTATCGAATCAATAGCGCACTGCTTATCAGGTTGGCTAAAAATGGTTCCGTAGAAAAAGGTGCGGGTGATTCTGGGGCCGTGGAGATGAAAACAGATCCGCTTTATAGATGCAAGTTTTGTTATCATTTCTATGGATCTAATGCGTAACCAACCATTTTCGACCTTTTCCGTGGTGATTTCTCGCTAGTGCTGCATTGACAAGCAAAATATGCATAACACATATAACCATATATGTTTATTGTGTGTGCATGTTAATACGCTGAACTTGTAGCAAAGCGCAGTAATAAATAAAAGGCAACAAACACCTCGAAAAACCACTCGTTTTCTAAGGCTTGAGTTCACCTTTAGCAGGAGAAACTAAATTTAGCCAAAATGTGTGAAGTACGGGATTTGTTATTTACTCCAAAGATGCCGATATCAATGGGCTCCTGAATGTAATTCCCCGTTTTTTAAATAAATTCCTCGTAAAAATTATATAACTTATGAAACACAGAAACTGCACAGTTTCTTTACCTTTTTTAGCGATCTAATTCCTAACCGGATGTCGCTCTAATTGCTTCACGTTCTTAACCAATGGTTACGCATTCTATCGTTCCGTAGGCGTGATCTGGTTAATTCCTATTCACCATATTTGCATTATTTGCTGGATCCCAGCTTGCACATTTTCAATATTGGAAAACAGGTAACCAGACCCCCCCTTTTGTTGCAATGTATCCCTTAACTTTTTTGACACTGGCGACTCTCGATTAGCGTGTCTACACTGTTTGCATTTTACACATTTAAGTAGCATGGTAAAACACTATTATTCACACATCCCCTGTCTGAGCATTGTTATACTTTTACCACCAGGCTGAACAGATACTTGTAATTGTTGAAGCATTTTCCTTCGTCTGTTTGAGTGTGAACTCAGTGGAATGGAGTCAATGACTGTTGTTGTTGTTGTTCCGGGTACATTAGCTAAGTATCTAAGCAAATTTTGTGTAGCTTTATATGTGACGGATGGCATGTACGGTGTTTGATGCTAAAACTTCGGTTGCGGACTAAAGCAGTCCCGCCCCGTTCCGAATGTTATGAATTATAAAGTCATATGTGTATGCCTGTGCGGAATATTTTTATATATAGAGGATCTTACACGAGTGGTCATTTCATATGAAATTTATGAAACGAGCCTCGCCGAATGCTCGTTTCATAAATTTAATATGCAATGACCAGTCGTATAAGATCAACTATTTATTTTATACTTAAACTCCGTTCAGAAAATCTGAATCATCGATTTTTTCGTTTCTTCCTTTTAATACTCATTTTAGCCCGTACATCACTGTGGGAAAGTTTTAGACCTGACCCTCCGCCGACTTCTCCAGCAAACTGCATGCCTCTGCGACAGTCAGGAAAGGCTGTGATTATTTGGAGAAAATTGCAAAACAAAGAAATGAGACCGCAGACTAAGTCCATTTGACGATGATTGTCAGGTGAAAAAATAAATATTCAAATACATGTGACACACTATATAAATAGATATGCAATTACGACACACTTTACATTCGAATGGCTAGATAGAGGCTCACTATGAACATGGAGCCTCTAGAAAGGTCATTCTTCTTGATACGTTTTCTTAGTCCTTTCGGCCACCTGTTTATAGGTCAGTCATTTGAAAATTCGATTGGAAGACAAGTTCAGACGGGACCTCTAGTGGATGGGGGAACGGATGTTTGTCCCCGTCATTCGGATGAAATGACCACGTTGGCCGCTACGCCCATGTATGGTCAAACGCTTTGAAACTCATCTTGTCTGGAATCAAACTATCAGCGGTATTAGAAATTGGTTTGCAGACTTAAAGGCTGTGACTCCGCATAGTTTCGTTTGCAAATGAAGATCAGTCTCATGGGAGATTGGGTCGTTGTGGCATGGATGGATAGATGGATAGATGGATAAGGATGAGGATGATAAAAAGGATGAGGGTGGCTGGTTGGATGGACGATGTATGTATGTATGTATGTATGTATGTATGTATGTATGTATGTATGTATGTATGTATGTATGTATGTATGTATGTATGTATGTATGTATGTATGCATGCATGCATGCATGTATGCATGTATCGCGTTCGAGCAATAGAGTTTAACTTTTTATATTTTTTTTGATGGATTTGGAAATTACTTGGCAGAAATATTAACCGTTTTGAGACGATGTGTCGCGCGTAAGGCCCAGGACGGTTCCTTCAAGGTAGGGTTCGTTCTTAGAGGTCAAAGGTTAAAAAGCGATTGTTTTCGTGTCCGGCAAAAAACTTTCTTATGCCTGGATGGATTTCCAAATAACGTTAATGATAATCATTATGAGACGATGTGTCACACGAATGGCCCAAGTCGGTACTTCCAAAGTCATGGTCCTACTTAGAAGTCAAAGGTCAAAAAGGTGTTTTATCATGTCCGATCAATAACTTATTATTATTATTTTTAAAATTACATGGCAGAAATGTAAAACCATCATAAGACGATGTGTCGCACGCAAGACTTATGTCAAATTCATACTTTGAGGTCAAATGTCAAATAAAAGGCATTTTTGTGTCCAGTCAGTAACATTCTTTTTGTTAACCATCCTCAGAAGATTTTTGTGGCTTGCTAGACCCAGGTAGATGCCACCAAGGCCAAGGTCATCTTAAGAGGTCAAATAGCAAAAAAAGGTATTTTTGAGTCCTGTCAATCACTTTCGTATTACTGCATGGAATTTTAAAATCACATGGCCAAAATTTTAATCATTATCTGATTATGTGGCATACGTAACACTCAGGTCCGTAGCTCAAAGGTGAGGTCATAAATATTTACCTCACACAGACTATACATAGCACTCATTTCTATGTCCAATGTCATATGGCGGGGCATCCGTGTCCTATGGACGCAATTCTAGTTTCTTTCTTCTTTTTCTCTATCCCATCATTCCGTCTTTCGATGGTACCTTTCGCGGAAGACGGCTTAAGGTGACCACCGGTTCTTATAAGGGCGGGGATGGGGGTGCGATCTCAGTAGATTACAAATAGGCGGACTTCAGTAGATTTCTACCCCCCATGGAGCCTTTGTCATTCCTTTGTTCTACAGATCTACCACCCGCTGACATTCTTTCCACATCGGTAATCTCATTAGCATTCCTTTGTTCTACAGATCTACCATCCGCTGACATTCTTTCCACATCAGTAATCTCATTAGCATTCCTTTGTTCTACCGATCTACCGCCCGCTGACATTCTTTCCACATCAGTAATCTCATTAGCATATCGTTAAATCTTTGATCGCCCACCCGCTGAGAAAATTTCCGCATCAAAAGTTCTTTTGTCCAATACCTTATCTCATTAGCATATTTGTAAATCTATGAATTCACCACCCATTGCGCAAACCATCAGTAACATTTATTTTACGTAAACGCTAGGAAAAATGTATCGAATATATTCGATTTATGTTTTTACAATGGGTTTTCTTGGCTTCGAATATGAGCTTTTTCTACCTTTCCAATCTAGACTATTGCCTCCTATTGACATGGTAAGCGTGCAGAAAACATAAAAGCGGTACGGTATTTCCCGGTGTGATTTCCGGGGCAAATCCCGGTTCACAATCGGCCAGGGGTGCCGTATTTCGACTAGTTATGATGCCTTTTCCGATATTATTTTATTAACATATAGTACTATTGTATGGCGCTAATTATTAATTACATTAAATTGCTAAAGCAAAAATTTTAGGCATTCATGTGTAAAAGCAATGCCAGCTGGACGTATAGCTCAGAAGCTGTGAATATTTTTACCCCACTGACTGTGGTATTTATATATAAAAATCGCCATTTGAAGACTGACTCTCCTGCTGGTTATATTGGAATCATTTCTTTTGTGTTACATACCATAAACAGCTTGATATATAGCTATGCTGCTGTGAATAGTTCTGTGCCAGTAAGCATGGTATCTTATGAATAGCGGAGAACAGCATGACGTCCGGTCGTCCTGCTGATAATATTAAAAGATATTAGTATACTTGTTTCCTAGCCTACCGAAGACAGTGGGATGTTCAGCTATGCTGTAGTGAATAGTTCTAAGCCAATGAGCATGATATTTTATGAATAGCAAAGAAGAATTGATGTCTCATTATCCTGCTGATATTATTGAAGGAGATGTCGTGCGCACATTCGAAATATAGCTGGAATGCAGCCACGGGGCTATAAAATGTTATGTTGACAGTTTTGCCTCATCTTTCAATCAGAATTTTGAAATCCTTTGCAGCACTTCATACGTGTCACTTCGAAAGGAAAAAAAATATGGAAATGTTTGAGGAAATCAGAAATAGCAATGATGTGCTCTACAAACTGAAAGGAAAGTTATCAGAACATAAGGAGGCCAACAGAACGGTGGTGCCCAAAACTAAACTGGTTTATATGCACATTAATTACATGAGCAAAGCTTAAAAAAAATGGTGGATTTGACAAAGCTGCGAGTAAATTTGTTTCCTTGAATATGGCAGAGACTCTGAAACTACGTAGTCTTATGTCGACAATTGATGCAGAAGTTACTGAACTCGTAAATTACGTATAACTCTGTCTCGGGAGAGGAAGTTTTATGTGGTATTCAAAAGATGAATTTGACATTACCATCGGATTGTTTTATAGAATGAATGTATGGAATAAGCATCTCACATCATTATGACATTGGTTTGAAAGTATTTGCAAAACAGAATACATGGCTGATATATTCAAAAGTTACCTGTGCTGGACTTTTATTTATCCAAATAAGTTATCCCATAGAATAATTCCATACAAATACACAAATTCCGCGCTTTAATATGATAACATTCCTGTACCACTTTCCTATACTAGCACGCATAAAATCCAACTGAAACAGTTTTTGAAACTGTCACTATTCTAATATGCAATCTTTCGCTTCAAAATATAATTGAAAAATTTCTTCTTTACAAATATACCTTTTGAAATGTATAATTGAAAATTCAGTCTTTATAAATCTACCTTGAATTTACATATATTTATCAGTATCCTGTTGGGCAGATGTAATTAAATGTCACAGCAAATGATTTTAATAAAAAAAATAGTTTGCTTGCCATCTTTCACCTAAATATATTGTGATAGTTTTCATGCTAAAGCCTAACCTCTACAAGTTGTACCACCCGGCCGCGCATGTGAGAGAGAAGCCAGAGGTTGCGGTTCGCGCGACCCGGCCCCTCCCGACCGCTCTGTGACTGTCTAAAAAGAAACCCCGGTGCCAAACGACTTAAGGCTTGTTTCGACCTCTAGAGACCCTCCCGAGTACATTGCAACGGTCTGCGACTGTCTTTGGCACCCTCGCAGACTTCCAGGAAACCCCGGTGCCAAACGACTTAAGGCTTGTTTCGACCTCTAGAGACCCTCCCGAGTACATTGCACCGGTCTGCGACTGTCTTTGGCACCCTCGCAGACTTCCAGGAAACCCCGGTGCCAAACGACTTAAGGCTTGTTTCGACCTCTAGAGACCCTCCCGAGTACATTGCACCGGTCTGCGACTGTCTTTGGCACCCTCGCAGACTTCCAGGAAACCCCGGTGCCAAACGACTTAAGGTTTGTTTCGACCTCTAGAGACCCTCCCGAGTACATTGCAACGGTCTGCGACTGTCTTTGGCACCCTCGCAGACTTCCAGGAAACCCCGGTGCCAAACGACTTAAGGCTTGTATCGACTTGGGCAGTGCTAGGACCTTCTGTGTAAATAAACGGTACTTGGTGATGCTTCCCGACCCAGCGAGCGTGTTTTTTTTTTTTTTTTTTTTTTAGTGGAGAAAGAACAAACATGACGTCGGTTCTCTCGCTGTTAGTATTGAAAGCCATTGGTATTCAGACAGTAATGCTTCCAAATAGTTTTTATTTGCAACATACCAAAACATTTCGATATTCAGTTATACCGTAGCGAATATTTCCACGCCAGTGAAAATGGTATTTTATGATTAGAGAAAAACAGCATGACGTACAGTCGTCTCCTGATAATATTGAAAAATGCATTAGTTTACTAAGATAGTCAAAATGTTTCACATACCGAAAACAGTTCAGTGTTTAGCTATACTGCGGCGAATATTTCTACGTCAGTGAGCGCGGTATGTTTATGGATAGAGAAGATCAACCCGACATCATATCATCCCGCTGCTAATATTGAAAAGGCATTAGTAGGTTAAGGTTAGTCGGAATATTTCACATACCGAAAACAGTTGGGTGTTTAGCTATATTGTGGCGAATATTTCTACGCCAGCGAACATGGTATTTTATGAATAGAGAAGAACAACGTGATGTCCTATCACCCCGCTGCTAATTTTGAAAAGGCATAGTCGTATACTAAGTATACTAACAATAGTCGGAATGTTTCGCATACCTAAATCAGCTGGGTGTTTAGCTATACTGTGGTGAATATTTCTACCTCAGTGAGCGTTTTATGAATAGGCCAGATGACATTCGTGTCCCGTTATCCCGCTGTAATTATTGAAAAGGAACACATTCCAAATATAGATGGAATGTATCCACTGAGACTATATAAAATGGAAAGTGTTAACCCATCTTTCAATCGCAATTTTGAACTTCATCGAAACACATCGTAAGGAAGAAAAATGGAATCGTTTGATGAAATCAGAAACAACAACAATGTTCTCTATAAACTAAGAGGGAAATTATCCGAACATAAGGAGGCGAACATAACGGTGGTGCCTAAAACGAAACTGCTTTATATGCACATCAACGACAACAGCAAAGCTTATAAAAATGGCATATTCGACAAAGCTGCCAGTAAATTTGTTTCTTTGAGCATGGCGGAGACTCTGAAACTGCGAGATCTAATGTCGACTATGGACCCGAAAGTGACTGAACTCGTAAATTCCGTTCCGCCGGTGCAATCAGGCAAGAAACGGAAACACGGCACTGATGAGTACTCACTCGAGGCAGCGACTAATCTACTCGAAGAATTCAACGGTTATCAGCAACCGCCTGCTTATCAACAGCAACCTCGCAGCGTTTATCAACAGCCGCCTAATCATCCGTTTTGGTCGCAATATGGAGGACAACAGCAACAACCAATTGCTACTATCACCAGCAACCAGCAGCAACCATCTGCAAATGGACAGTCTGTACCACCGCCGCCATCATATGGAGACAGCAGCTATTATCATCAACAACAACAAGGAGGCTATTCTGCAACATATGCTGACCCTACTGCTACTAGCAGTTATTTCCGGCAGTTTAATTACAACGCTTTGCCTCAGTATTACTCTAGCGGACCACAGGCGCCACCACCGCAGCAAGGGAATGAAAGGGTCAACTAACTGCAACAACTAACGGATAAAACCGCTCTTTTGTTTCCTATTATATAGACTAAACACTGTAAATATTATGTGCTGGTATATAAAACGCTGGGATAATTACTATCATAGAAAACATGGAATAAGATATTATTGTGTTAGAGCTTGTTTGTGTGTGTGTTAAAGGATTATTAATAAAACAAATATACCATTTATACCATGCGTCTGTGTCTTTCTTTAATATGCTAGGTAAGTGTTGTATATTTTTTTCTCACGCATTCGTAATTCTAACAATTCTAGTATTATATTATCATATTGCACAACTTAGCAGGCATGGAACAGAAAAATCCTGGTCAGTGTCACGTATAAAATGAGGAAAGGCTAGATATTTAATTAATCTAGAACGTGTACCGCTAATGTTAGCAGCTGTTTAACTTCACATCTATATATGTTTGAAACAAAACCCTCCTCAAAACATGGAAAGAAGTTTAAAACTTGATCAGTACCATAAACTCTTTTATGCTGATGCACTTTTATCAGTCAGCAAAGATGTTATCCAAGAACAGAATCCGGGCTGCACGATTTGTCATCCGTACAAGAAACATCACGAATGCGTCGTCAAATCAGTCTTAAACAAAAATGAAAAAGATATAAGACGGGAGTGTATGACTTCAGATGACAGTAAAATAATGCATTTTGATACACTTATTTATGTATACTTTGATTATTTTCTGGAAAAGACTGATCAAGCTATCCGAAACTCAAGAGGCGCATCGTTTGATATTTGTGACAAAGGTCTGATTTCGGCAAAGTACGCATCTTGCACAGCGGTCTGAGTAGGCGGCAAATCAAACAACTCCAGTTGCGATGGAATACCTTCGTGAAAACTTTTGCCATTTAGTACAGACATATTTTCTTTATTTACTGAAAATGTCCGGAACAGACTTTACACCCGTTTTCGTTTTCCTGGTTGACGTCTTTCGTTTATCTGTCACACGTCTGATGCTCTTAGCGGCTTTCTTGCCTCTGGAAGGCTTTGACTTCTGTTTCCTATTTATACTTTTCGATTTTGTCTGCCGTCTCGATCCAGTTTTCTTTCTCAGACGTTTGATGGTGCTCTGCGTTCTCTCATCGGCTGCTTCTACCGGAGAAACCAACTCGACATTCAGTGGTTCTCTTGATTGTTCAGCAGAAGATATACTATTGCCGCCTTTCTGGTTGATTTTGTTCTTCTCCGATGTTCTTTTAAAAAAATGTATCCATACATTCGGATCCGGAACATACAACTTAGAATGGTTCATTGTCGATATAGAATGGATAACTTCTAAAACGAAGTGTTATCATCAAAGGTTCGCTTAAGAATGAAGCCAGCTGTCCGTTCACAGTCTCAATATAAAACTCAATTTCATAAATTTCCTGTTTCAGGACGGGAAGGTGATAGGCAGTGTTGAACGTGTGCAACCACTGACTTTTCTTTGTCGAAGGTATACGGCGTAAGATGGGCTTAAGTACGCCATCTATGATACTTTCCTTGCAAATATTGCAAAACAGATGTAATACTTCATCATTTTTAGCTTTTGATGGAATTGTGCAATAAAATTCCTGCAGGGCCACCGTCCAAAATCCTTTCAGAATTAAGGGATTCTTCAGATGAACTTTGAATTTGTAAGGTTTATTATCTCTAAAGTAGTTATCACACTCATCGCTTCTTATGTATACGATATGGTCCATTTTGTCTAATTTTCAAGCGTCTGTACACTATCTTGCCAAACCCACGAATTCATGGAAGAAGGATAATCTAGCCACTTTACGAGCAATTCTGTTTTTCCTTGACGTTTTCTCCGTTTGACTACTTTCTCAATGATGAATAACGATTCAGAGTCCTTGGAAACTTTGTTCAATTCTGCGCCATAAAATTGTCCAACAATAGGCTGGTCATTCCAATCGTTCAACTTGTACAATGGTACGCCTTGTCTCCGAAAGCGTTTTGCAATTTTAAACACTTCACCAGTATATTGTTGCTGATAAGCTCTTCTGAAAGGATGTTTAAGGTATGATATCCGCACCAGATCACCGACTTTAAATTTAAAAGGAGAAGTGCGTCTTTTAAGCCTGCCTGTCGGAGGTTTCTTCAGGTACATATAGGCCCACAGGTCGGCCTCGTTTTCCTTCGTCACATCCTTAGGCGCTGTGTAATCCAAACTCCTATGCGGTGTGGCATTGTAGTTATCCACAAGACCCTGTAAATCGTCGATGTATCGAAAACTCCTTTTATGTCTTAAAAACCTCCATAAAAGCACTTTAAACGTGCGTTGCACACGTTCTACGTAATTAGCTTTTGGAGGATTTTGTGTCGTAAAGAGACGGATATTTTGATCTTTAAGATACTGCTTGACCCATCGATTCAAGAACTCAGAACCTTTGTCTACACGTAATCGCACTGGTTTTCTCTTCGAAATCACCTTTTCCAGACCATTCAGGACCGATTTAGCCGTTTTGTCCTGTAATGGTTCAATCCACAAGAATCGAGAAAAAACGTCGATCACAAACAGTAGGTAATTGATGTTGTCATTTTCTTTTGCCAAATTTCCAACATAGGTCAGATCCGCCTCAAACTGAGCGTCAATAGAATTTACCCTGACTTGAAGGGTTTTGAACCGATGTCTTGCTTGTTTTTGTACTGAATAAGAATCTACTCCATCCAGCCATTTTTGAATAAAATGTTTAGAAAATGTTCCTGGATATTTTTTGTTCAAAACCTTATACAGTCGCCCAGGACTGCTAAAAGCTGCAGGATTAGAAGCTGTATAATAATACTTTTCCAATATTGCCGTTTTATCTGAATTTGGCATTGTAGTCGATTTTGCTGTCTACACTTCAGTACCCAGATACTTGTCTGACTCTCTCAAAAAACCAACCATATTAATATAGTGGCAACGCGGAGACCATTTCTGATGTTCTTTCCAGACATTGTCTTCTTTATGCCATTCTCCGAGGCGTAGGCCACAGGAGAAACATTTCACTAGATCACTTTTATTCGTGTAATAAAAGCCAGCAGACGCTAATGTGTGTTTGTCCTGTCGTAATTGAACTGGCCACGTTTCAAAAGTTGACACTCTGTCACGGTAATACACCATATGAGGAACGGAACGTGGTCTCGGTAGATTACTGCTCAGCCAAACCCTGTCCATGCCGCTGCCCACCAAACGGGTTAGCTTCTAGAAATGATATCAAGAACTGAATGCTTTCCTTATATTGATACAGCTTATCGAAGGTGTCCTTGTGTATGCGAACACGAGAGTTTCCGTCTTGAAGGCACAGGAAGATTTGGCCGCCCCTTCTCCTCTCGAGCTTTATAGTGCCAAAAGCACTGATTTCACATTTAATATTGTCATTCGCTGTATCCCAGATCAAAGACACCATGTCATTTCTGTTGAGTTCTTCTTGTGCCATCACATGAAAACAGCTTTCGACAAAGTGATTGGCTG